>JAVQJS010138507.1:0-10720 GCA_036024795.1 Galaxias rostratus | reverse complement strand
GTGTGTGTGTGTGTGTGTGTGTGTGTGTGTGCGTGTGTGTGTGTGTGTGTGTGTGTGTGTGTGTGTGTGTGTGTGTACCTCTATGACAGACAGCAGGATCTCAGGGGCCGAGGAGCCCAGGGCCATGAGGGTGAGGTTGGACACGGTCTCGTTCCAGATGCGTACGGTGGTGGTGGTGGTCTCTCCGTTGGGCTTCTTAATGGTGATCTCCCTCTCCTGGGAGGTAATGACCTCAATGGACGCCATGAAGCGGTCCGCAATAATGGACACGCCCAGGAACATGTAGGCCAGCGCCACAAAGTACACCGTCGCCCGGGCAACCTTGTCGCCGAAAGACGGGTTCTGAGGCTTCCAGATGGGCAGGATCACACCCCGGGCACATGGTTCAGCCTCGCTGCAGGACTTGTTGTTGGTGGAAACCATGGAAACGGACTGGTCCAACATGGGCTCCGGGGGGGCCCCAGCAGATGCGGGGTGGAATTTGAGAAAGAGCATTGTCACAACGACCACTAGTCGGAGGCCGAGGGAGAGCGCGGAGGGGAGATTGAAGCCACCCATAGTGAGTATTATGGGCTGTTAATAGAGTCTTCAAAACCTGAAAGACCGGGAAGAAAACAAAGAATACAAAGAAACAAGTTAGAATTTACACAAAATAAACATTTCAGACATCGACAACTTTATTCATAACTTTGTCATCAATGGTTGTGTCACTTACCACTGACATGAAAAAGATTGCAATAACATTTAATTATTATAAAAAACAGTACATACAAGAATACATGCATTTATGTATCATAAAAAAACAGTACATAAAAGAATACACGCTCAAATAGTTACTCTGACTTCAAAGAAGGAAGCATTATGGATTCCTATCCCTATGGCGCTTCTATCAGGTTCTCACTCAAAGACACCTGAACCGCATACTCTGAAAGGTCAGACAATAGCTACACACAATAGTAGAGGGGAGCATGTGTACTGTGGAGAAAAGGGCAATCCTTTTTGACCAGCCTTTTAAGAACTCTTTTGTTTTAAAGGTCACTAATAATGTGTGGGGGAAAAACACAGATTTGTGTTAAATGATGCACAAATAACAAAGCAATTATCTTTAGAATCCGCAAATGCCTCCTCCAAAGCTTCTTCCTCAAAGCCTAGGGATGGTCCACCACAGACAGTCTGTGGGAAAGTGGGCTCTGACTGACAGGCTGCTAGGATCAATAGGTTCCTAATGAATGAATTAATAATCTGTTATGAATGATTTCATAGTTTTAAACATAACACTTCTGTGAACTGCTACTTTTCATCCACCACCAGCATCCCACGCACAAGCGAAACAAAAAAACACATGCAAATTGTACAATAGCCTCACAGCCAGAGAGATTGAGAGAGAGAAAGGGAGAGAAAGAGAGAGAGAGAGGGGGGGGTAGAAAGGGAGAAAAAGAGAGAAAGAGAGAGCGAAAGAGGGGGAGAGGAGGGGGGTGGAAAGAGGGGAGACATTCACTTCGTCCTGATGCCATCTAATGAAATAGGCAGGATAAGATATTCCACCGTGTGCTGTGCCGAACTGATGTGTCTGGGCAGGTTAACGCTCCAGCTGTCTGGTGTGGCGGGATATGGGGGGGGGGGGGCATGCGACACCCGCACTACAACACCCCTTACTCCCCAACCCCACCCTCCCTCGTCTTCACGCGGGATCTTGCAAGGCGCGACCACTCCACATCAGTATATAGAGTGCGAGCAACACAGGACAGGCCAACAGAGACACCGCAAACTAGACGGGCCGACACAGGCAAAGTCACACTCACTGTGATGGATGCATAATGCGAATATAAGTAAAAACAACAAAAGATCATAAATAATAAATAAATAAATTCAATACTTTTTCTTTTTCTTAAGTAGAGTAGATTTCCAACTGCATCAAGCCACCATTGTGACGGAACCTTCAATCATCAGTCCACTGCCTCTGACACTTAAAGTTGAAAACATATTTGTCATCTTAGTCATTAAACAAATGCTTATGTAAAGTACATCAGCAATGCAAACATAATGGACTTTTTATCCATCATATAAAATATGGTGCATACCTATTTTATTTATTATTATCATAATTTATAGATTTATCAGCATAAACCCTCCACTTTAATTTAGCCTATTGTCATCTATTCCACAAATACAGTGTTCATTATGAAGGCTGAAAGCTAGGCATTTGTGAAGAAGTGCCTATAGATACATGTCACAACCGAAGCCCCCACTTAAACTAATTTGGATTTTACATACACCCTTAAATTTTTTAATTGTTTTTTTACTCTGAAATCAAACTAATGCATTGGGTTACTTAAGTTCTCCAGTAAACTAAACGCGTGCAACAAAAAAATAATAGCTAAAATCCACGGATTCTTTGCTAGGCTACAGTAACCAAAGCGACGTGCGTACTCCAAAATGTCAATTAGAATATGAATGCAGTTGACGCACGCGACCAATTGAGATGCGGAATTGTGCAAAATGCGGCTCCCATGAGCGTCATGCGCCTTAAGGGAAGCCAAGGGCAAATGTTCAGTTAATTGTAGCGCTTGCACCGAATATGAATGGTGAATTTGACGCAACTTCCACGTGTATAATGGAAAAAAGCTTAAGTATGAATCACTGGTGCTGAGCGCATGAAACGTGCACTGAATCCATATTACCTTCCTCCATGAGGCGACCTGAAGCGAGCGCACAAACATTACTATATGCAAACGTACAAAGTGAATAAAAAATGAATAATCTTTAGATAGAAACTTATTCATATATAATCATACAATAATTTAAACAGACCTTTAAGTAGTCCCAAATTAAAGGAAAATGTGCCGCTCTTTGTCGCTTACCGCCACATTGTATCCAATCCTTAGGGTTAAGCAAGCAGTCTACTCACAGACGCACACATTCATGGGCTACACACACACTCTCACAAACACACGCTTCTCCGCGGAGAGACAACAAGAGCGTGAGAAGCGCTTAACCAAGATCACTCAAACTCCCTTATAAGAAAGATGGGCCCTAAAATACATTTATCACCCCATCAACCTAAAAAAAGGGTTGAATCCTACCTCAACAAAGACGCAGCAAACACCGGTTCACGGGCACACGAGTACTATAGCAACAACCCAGTAGTAAAAAAAAATCCAGACCTTGAAAATGGCAAAAGACACAGCAGTTGAAGCCGTCAGCGGAGCCTCGTTTCACTGCTCACATTCGTTTGGCGGCTTTATAGCCTCACGCGATCGAGAAGCGCTAGTCGGGAACAGAAAAGGTGGAGTTTTGTTAAGGTTTCCATGCAGTTGCAGCTTTTTCCAAGACCTGTATGATCCATTATCCGATGCTTTATCAGCAAATCTGAATTTGTTAGGACAAGGAGGCACGATGACAGTTCTTCCTCATTCTTTCGACCGAGTCTCACACAGTCGTTCGCCTTCTCCGCGTGCTCTCTATCTTTCTCTTTCTACTTGCTTTAAGCGTGTCTTGAACAGACCTTCTAAAAAAAAACAGACCAAAAATGTAGTTCCGTACGAAAGCGGTGAGAAAGCAAAAGCGGGACAATCCCGGGGATTTCGGTGCACTCCCTCTCTCTCTCTCCCTCTATCGCTCGAATTGCCTGTTCTTAGCTGCGTTCAAACGCTGTTTTGAGAAAGAGCGGAGGGGGGACAAGATGAACGCATCAAGGCCGGTTGCCAACGTGCTTGTCAAAGAAAAGACCCTCCCATTGCACTAGTACGAGCTTTGTGAGGGTAAACGGTCGGATATGCCCAGAGAAAACAACGCATATCTATCGTCAATTAGAAGAAAATCCCCTACATTTGTAAGGAATATCGAAATACCTTTGTAGTTTATATGTTTCGTTAATTTATAATACAGGCTTTTCTTTTCGTCGTGTTATTGGGGGTGAAAAGGCCCACCACACCTCCTCGGATTCATAACTGTCATTTGACATGAGCTTGACAGAGGTGCTAATAACCCAGAGCCACCCCAGGACTCCCGCCTCCTCTCCTCCACACTCCGCGCGTGAGCACACGCACGCACACGCAGAGAAAGAAAGAGAATGAGTGAGTGAGTAAGGGACAGAGAGAGCGAGCGAGAGAGAGAGAGAGAGAGAGAGAGAGAGAGAGAGAGAGAGAGGGCAGTCCTAAAAGACATGCAATGGGGCTAAATGTCATCTAGATTATGAAGACAATGGTAAATCAATAGGATAGTTTTTTTGTTCGTTTGTTTTTTACCGTTATGTGGATTATCCTCTGTGGCTATAAAGAGGAAAATGTGGAGAGGGTGATTCCTAAAGGGTGTACCTATTTAATAAAGATATATACTGCTATTACACAATGGTTACATTTTTTTTTAACAATCTCAGATCTTAACACCACATTACATGATCTCTAATTTGGTGATGGATGTTCATATCTTCTCGATCCATACATCACTGCACTTTATCAAAGAGTGCTCAGGAGTGAGCTATTGCCCTGCATGGTGATTGATGTAAGGGATCCCTTTAGTCCATAATCAGCACAGGATAGTGCAAAAAGGAGACACGTCTTGAACTATTTGAAGCCCTGTGTACATTTAGAACATTCTTATGAAGTGTGTGACATGAACATACTGTATAATGTAGGGATTATAGTTACATATAACGCAAGTGTTACTATAACATACAGTGTAATGTTAATGTAACAGTAACATGTACAATGTAAGTGTAAGAGTAACATATGGAATAAGTGCTACAGTCAGATAATGTAAGTGTTACATTAACGTATAGTGTAAGTGTTAGGGTAACATAATGTAAGCGTTACAGTAACATTTAGTGTAAGTCTTACAGCAACATATGGTGTACGTGTTACAGTAACACATAGTGTAAGTGATACAGTAACATAATGTAAGTGTTACAGTAACTTATAGTGTAAGTCTTACAGTAACACATAGTGTCAGCATTACAATAACATATAGTGTAAAATAATGTGAGTGTTACAGTAACATATAGTGTAAGTCTTACAGTAACATATAGGTCGGTTTGCGTAGTCCAGGGGGCAACATAAACTGAACTTTTTGATTTCAGACCCTTCCTCTCACTTTTACATGATCCTTAACCTCCCTCGTGCAACCTGGTCAGGGCTCTTGGAAACCAGCCACTGTGCGGCCCTCGCTTTACCTTTGACCCTGCTTTGCTCAGGACCGATCGTGCATACTGAATTACGACAAACTAATTGGGAATGTTTTTTTGGGGGAAAGCAGGTCCGATACCCTAAGCTTGTACAGGGCCCGGTGGAAGTGTTCTGCTAAGCTAAATTATTTACAGCAAAGCCCCGCCGCTGCGTTTCACTGTGGTCAGGGGAGGCCATTTAGATGACGGCCGCTTGACTCACTGCCCTTCTTTCCCCGCTAACGATCCCAGTGAATATACCACGTCTCATTCCCCTCACACCACTAACGGGAGAAAATGGCCCCCGGTATAGCTAAAACCTCAAGATCTATCATGACTTCTAGAATAATTATACAGGTTTGTCTGGCTTAACTGTTGCACCAAGACAATTCGTTTAAAAGTTTCTCCCCAGGGCAAATTGGCATCAAACATATAGCCTATTATTATGTCTGAACAAAGGCTCCAGAAAGCAAAAAATCCTGAATGAATGTAATCAGCCATGCGCTAACTTCAGATGACGCAATAATATTTGATTATGTGACACATCTCAGATTCAGTCAAAGTAGGACAAAAATACACTAACATACAACTGGCAGACCACATTCACATCAGATAGATCTCATTACGAAACAAATAATAATGATACACAACTCAAGATCTAAATATTTAATTGATATTATGCCTCACAGTAAGAGGACCTAAACAAAGCTGAAATCCACCCTGTTCATGCTGTATTGAGTTCACCATTAGGCTGTACTATAATTATCATAATGATCGCCCTTTGTTTGCGTACAGAGCAGTTTACATATTAGGAGTACGAGAAGCAGCAGTATAAAATATGACCACAACCTTCTACTAAAGAGGCCAATTCATCACACAATTGTGTGTGTGTCCTAGCGTGGACACACACACACACACACACACACACACACACACACACACACACACACAAGCACAAACACCATTAAGTGCTGCCAGGGCTTATTTAACTAACAGGAGTGTCCCAGAGGAAGCACTCGGAGAGATAACTTGTGTTGATAAATGTTGTTGTCTCAACACTGACACCAAAGTAAAGGTTGGCTGGGGGCTGATTGAGGCCAAAGAATCCCCACAGCTGACAGGTGAGAGAGGCGTGAGGTAGCTGTGGGCTACTGGGCCTAACGGGGGACTGACCTAACGTGGCTGGCTGAGTGTTTGTGAGGTTCTACTTGGCCCATTGCCTGATAATTGATAATCGATATGACACAATATGACACTGATGTGTCTTTCTGTGCCAATGAACGTCACCACTCAAAACCAAATAAAGCGTGCATGTAATAGAAGGGTTGCCCTGTGTGGTATAATAACAACACTGCCAATAACTGGATCTGGACAACAGCGGAACGTTTACAATCGGGATGACCATACAGCTCAGCTACCATGACCATATCTGTCAAAAATACATACAGAAAAACATTCAACATGCTTCACTGCACACGTGATGGGGAGCATGTGATGGAGTTAATATAGCAGCAAAGTCAATATTGCAGCAAAGACTTGCGGTTGCAACCCTCAGATAGCAACTCTCAAATGACTCACCTAATAGAATTGTGAAGAGATTCTTACCATAAACAATTATATAATGTATAATTTGTAACAATTCTTTTTCTAAAAAAATTGTAAAAGGGATCTGATGCATCCACTGTAGCTGTAGGGTAGACTTGGGACAGTTGCAACATTCCTTCTTCCTCCAATCAGAAACTTGCCATTGATGGCACATATCCTAAAACTTAAATTAGCTAAAAGTAATGTATTTTAGCATGTAACAACCATGTTGGGGTCATCTTAATTATTTCATTAAAATAAATATTGTGAACCACATGGTATCAGTAACCATCTTAAAATGTCATGGGTAATGAGAAGACACATGTCAGTTTATACAAATTTGGTTGGTGTCATTTAGTCTCTGGGTACCTGAGTGAAATGATAAGTGATGCAGCCGTCCCTAATCTCCCAATTGGCTTTCTTTTGTTTGATAATTGGGGTCCATGCAGTAAAATCAACAAGTGGTTATTATCAACCCAAATTTTAGAATGCCAGCAATTGACAAAATCAATCAGTAGCCACAGACATCAGTAAAAAAAACAAAAACAATAATTTTGGTTTCATCCAGAGTGACGCTCAAAGCATCTTAAACAAGGCGCTTTGCAATTAGACTTTATGAGGTTGCATTTGATAACATACAATTTTATTATAACGCCTGTACTGTTCCCACAGTAATGGCAAACTGCGTAGAAATTACCAGCTGTTTAAAGGCCTATCGCACCGTTTAAGGGCCGCACCATTGAAGGTCCACACCCACAAAGGGCCGCACCATTGAAGGTCCACACCAGTTAAGGGCTGCGCCGGTGAATGTCAAACTGCTGCTTCAGTGGGGAATCAATGATGAGTGTTTATTGCGTGTTTAATCAACATTTCATTAGCATGCTGCCATATAGACTGGCTACTTATGACATGTGTGTACTTCTTTTTACAAGTTCCATTGTGTCCCTTTTGCGTTGTCGTCCATGTCCCAAAAAAAGAACGCTTGGTTATTTCCTTCAAGGGACTGCTCGTAGTTGAATGTGTTGGCCATGCGGTTGTTGCGATGCAGGACTTCCTTGTTGCATCTGGTCACTGTAGTTTTTAAGAGCGATCATTCCATTCTTTCTCAATGATGCGGGCAGTTATTTGTTCTTGGAAATACAGGTTGTGCAATCAGCTATCTTTCTCTTTCTGTTTTTTTTATCTCTGTTTATTTCCCTCCTTCTCCCTCTCTCTTGCTCCCCTTCTCTCACAGTCTACTATAACTTTCCCTCTAGACCAGTGGTTCTTAACCTTGTTGGAGGTACTGAACCCCGCAAGTTTCATGCACGCTTCACCGAACCCTTCGTGCGGAACGGACACGCACAAAGTGCGCGCGTGTGTGTGTGTGTGTCTAGAGCGCGGCCGAACCCCTGAGACTGACTAACTGAACCCCTGGCGTTCGATTGAACCCAGGTTAAGAACCATTGCTCTAGACCACTGCTTTCTGTACAACAAGCTGTCTATATAATGCATGTGTAACTAGCTGTCTGACAGTCTGTCTGTATAACTAGATAACTGTATACCACGCTGCGTGTATAACTGTCTGTCTGTATAAGTATCTATATTATTCATTTTTATAAGGATAATAACGCATTTTATTTTGTTTTAAGCACTGTCTAGCTGTCTACATAACTGTATGTCTGTATAACTGTATAGTTGTGTAGCTGTCTGTCTGCATAACTAGCTGTCTGTATGATGTCAGTCTGACAGTCTGGCTGTATATCTGTCTGTCTGTATAACTGTCTATTTGTGTTAATGCCTATATAACTGTCTCGCTGTATAACTGTATGCATTTATAACTGTCTATTTGTATAACTGTCTGCCTGTATAGCTGTCTCTCTGTATAAACAACTTTCTGTGTAACTGTCTGTCTGTGTTACTGTCTATAACTCCATGTCTGTGTAACTGTCTGTACTACTGGCTATCTATATAACGTACTGTCTGTATGCATAACAGTCTGTGTGTCTGTATTACTGTCTATCTATGTAACTGTCTGTCTGCATAACTGTCTGTATAACTGTTTGTCTGTATAAATGTCTATCTGACAGTGTGAAAGTCTTGCTGAATTTGTGTTGACCGGAGACCATTCGTGAGCACATTCAGCTTCAAACTCCAGGAACAACCTCAAACAAACACACACACACACACACACTCACACACACGGAGCATCACACATGTACTGGAGCAGCACACACAGAGAGTGTGTAGATCAACACACACACACACACACACACACACACACACACACACAAACAGACAGATAGACAGTCTAGATCTACACACACAGCAGTGACTCACTCACACACACACACAGAGGGTCACGTCGTTCTCCTCTGGGATGTCCAGAAGAAGAGGGGGGGTGGGGGTGGGTGCTGTCATGACAAGTTCACTCATCATCCAAACTAAAGCCACCACAAAGCACAAACAGTAGAGGAGACCGCCTGCTACTATTCTTAGCCCACCTGTCTCTAAAACACACACACACACGCACACACACACACACACACACACACACCTATACTGGTTTTTATGGTATAATGGGACATTCTCTGTACCATGTGACAAATCCTGGTATAGGGGGACACCCCTTTCCCTTTGGTCTACAGCAAAGTGAAATACATTAATACACTTGTTTTTACCTTGTCATTATGGATTTCTATTCACATTTTCGTTTTAAGGTCTAAGTGATGATACACAACAACATGACATTTCAATGGTATTGAAGGACTGGGCGGGTTCAAGTTTACGAGGACATCTGAGGTTTAGCAGGACTTAGTACACATACACATACACAAGTCACTATCCAACGCTACTGGGTCAGACTAGGTTTAGCAAGGCATTATCTCTATATGCTTGCATAATGTTAATTCAATTAAATTAATCAGATGATAGGACTTCATGTAACTGAAAATCGGTTTTGGTAATTATTGTATGTAATGAGATGGAACACAGTGGCTCTACGGTTAGCACTGTTCAATTCAATTCAATTCAATTCAATTTTATTTATATAGCGCTTTTTACAAAAACAATTTGTCACAAAGCAGCTTTACAGAAATATGGATGTTATGGACATTGCCTCACGTTGCCTCACAACGAGAAGGTCCTGGGTTCAATCCCCACCTGATCCAAAGGCCTTTCTGTGTGAAGTTTGCATGTTCTCCCCGTGTTAGCCTGGGTTTCCCCCGGTTTCCTCCCACAATCCAAATGCATGCCACATCCTCCTACCAGTGCTCTGACAAGTCACTAACAGGTCATCTGTAGTCGGTCAGTGTGTCCTATGTGTGTGAACAAGACATTACATATGTTTGGTGAGCAAGTCTGGCGCAATTTTGCTGCCGTGGTATCACTCAGACTGTGTGTAGTGTTAGATATGTCAGTCCATTGTTCATTCTGCGATATTAAATGGTGACCTAATTGTGTAAAAAGCGCTTTGAGTATCTTGAAAGGCACTTACACTAAATAAATAAATAAATTATTATTATTAATATATAATGAGATGGAACAGTATTATAAAAAAACATTTTTATTGTCAATTGTGACAGTAACAGGTTTGTATATCTATATGTATGGTTGTATCATATACAAGTTCCATTTATAGTATACTAAAAATGCTATTAAGCAACACATTTAGGAACACCAAACAGCATAAACACATTAACATAGTTCATTCTGTCCTGTCAAATTACCATCACTCTAAATTCATTAGCTCTTTTTTTCGCTTGATCATTACTCCCTTGTTTCACACAAAATCTCTTATATTTTGATAAGATCTCCCATTTAAAATAGGCGCTTCTGCATGTGTTACGTCCCCATAGGTCTAGGGGTGTATGGGGTGTGTAACTGGATGTTATGAGTGTGGGTGATGTTAAATGCTATATATATGGAAGTAACAATAACGAAACACAAACAAAGCAGCAATTTAGTGCATTACTGTTTACTGTGGGAACCACAACA
>JAVQJS010138503.1:0-15187 GCA_036024795.1 Galaxias rostratus | reverse complement strand
GTTTGAGAGAGAGAGAGAGAGAGAGAGAGAGAGAGAGAGGGGGGGGGGGGGAGAGAAATATAGACAGTAGAGAGAGAAAGAGAGAGAGAGAGTTTGGATTTTCCAGCCAGAGCCAGGCTTTCCACACTTACAGGAATGGAGTGAGAGATAAGAAAGAAGTGGGTGGACATCTAAACCAATGTGGAGGAGACAAGGAGCTGCATGTTGAACTGGCGGCTCAGCTTAATGGTGAGGGGGAATGCCAGTGAGAGCTAATGCTTGTTAATGCTCACACCCTTTACAGTAATCTCAACCAAAAAGAAGCTGAAAGATACTGGGATACACACCGTTGCTGTGCAACTGGACACAAACAAGTTTGATCATTGTTGATTTATCAGTGTGTGTGTGTGTGTGTGTGTGTGTGTGTGTGTGTGTGTGTGTGTGTGTGTGTGTGTGTGTGTGTGTGTGTGTGTGTGTGTGTGTGTGTGTGTGTGTGTGTGTGTGAGAGAGAGAGAGACTTTGTGGCTGTTAGCCTACTCGTTGAACAATAATGCCTTGTAATACTCTGGTGTGTTCGAATGTGAAAGGGACATCTTGCTTGTTTCCTAGTCTTTCCACAGCTTAATCTCCGTGAGCTGACCATATTATTTGCCTCGGTTGCAACTCTATTTTTAGTGTCCATGTGTGTGTGATTGGTTTTATTTCACTGCTTCATAAACCTGACATTCTCCATTTCTCTCTCTTTCGCTCTCTCTCTCTTTCTCTCTCTCTCTGTATCCCTACAGAGAAGCAAGGTCCGGAGCGGAAGCGCATTAAAAAGGAGCCCACCGCCACCACCCGGAAGGCAGGCCTGCCGTTTGGGATGGGGATGCCAGGGATCCGGGCCGGCTACCCCCTCTCCGAGAGGCAGCAGGTGGCCCTGCTCATGCAAATGACAGCTGAGGAGTCCGTCAACAGTCCAGGTGCGTGCTTATCATTGCCACCACGTTCTCCTCCTCCTGCGGGGGTACGGCAGGCCAGGGGGGGACGGTTGCTAGGGAGAGGAGGAGGAGGAGGAGAAGAAGAAGGGGGGGTGGGTAGTGGGTAGAACAGGGTACGAGATGCTACTTCCTGTGCATCATGTGCGCCTTTCCGGGTGGGGCGGGGGGTTGGAAGGCTGCTGTCTTCCCCCCGTCGCTGGCTCGCCTAGCCACCACCCCCACCATCGTGGCAGGCTTCATTAAGTAACAGACTGCGCAACTTTAATTAGATTTCAATTACATAACGTAACCCTCATCAATTCCAATTTCAGCAGCCCAACATAGCAGCACTCGCCGTCTCGCTCAGTGCACATGTGTTGTTGTTGGGTGCTGTTGTTTTGGCTTCAGCCTCCCGACATTCCCTTTCCCACTAGAATGTGGTTATATTTGTGCTGTAGAGCATTAGGGAAATGGAAGTTACCCCCAACACACACACACACACACACACTCACCCTGTCTAGATGTTGTGTTAGTCTGAGAGAGGCTAATAATGCAATCTCAGTTTCTCTGCCAAACCACAGAATGCATCCGGAGCGAAGCCCTTTTGATTTGTTTACGGCGTACTTTATCTGTTAACCGATAGCGGATTAGTCCACGAAGCAGCATTTCTTCTCCCAAATTATTCCAAGACCGAGTATAAATGTATTTTCAACTAGGCCCAGAAATATATCGCAGCTTAAGATTTGTATTGAATGTTTATAGGGTTTTGTTGATAGTAGATAAGATAGGCATGGCACTTTCCTTCGGGAGCCAGTGCTGGGAACACTCACTCCAGTGGCCCGTTGGAATGCCTTAAGCCATGGACTAAACATAGATTAAGTGAGTGAGTTTCAAATGGCATTCGGGACAATAGCCCTGCAAACTCAATAATGTAAATGTGATTAAGGCTTGGGTTTAATCTCCTAAATGTGATGAAATGAGCTCAAGCGGAAATGGGTCCACTCGTTTTGGCTGCTGCCCGTCTTCAGAACAAGACTGCCCCCTACTGGCTAGAACAGGTTACAGCGGTTGTTTATGAAAGAATCAAAATACTGCCATGTCATGTTCACCCAGGGAATTCACTATTACAATGCTCTTGCTTGTTCTCTCATCTGTCCAAAGGGTATCTTGTGGTTTTTCTTTTCTCCTCTTTTCAATTTATTTCTCATTCTCAGTTGCTTTGTTCTTGTTTGCAGACACAACACCAAAGCATCAGTCACAGTCCAATATGGGTCAGAAGGGAACGCCAAACTCTGCATCTAAAACCAAAGACAAAGTGAACAAGCGCAACGAGAGGGGGGAGACGCGGCTGCACAGGGCGGCCATCCGCGGCGAGGCCCGCCGCATCAAGGAGCTCATCAGCGAAGGAGCCGACGTGAATGTAAAAGACTTTGCAGGTGGGTGGAGCTGCCCAGAGCTCTGCCTCAACAGGAGCAGGCGCAGTGCTCTGAATATTCACCCACACCCTCTCGTTCAAACACAAATGCACTTTGTCATACGCGTTGCTTTGTATGAGCGTGTTTGATTGACTCAGTTACGTCCACGTGTGAACATTAGCACGTGTGCTACCCTCTGTTGATGGCACTGGCCTGAATTGTGGTCCGCTTCGCTCCGTCCTCCGTGTGTGTCTGCAGGCTGGACTGCATTGCACGAGGCTTGTAACCGGGGCTACTATGACGTGGCCAAGCAGCTGCTGGCAGCCGGGGCAGAGGTCAACACCAAGGGTCTGGACGACGACACCCCTCTGCACGACGCCTCCAACAACGGACACTTCAAGGTTGGAAACAGTCATACTGCACCGCTTTCATTTCCCAAACCGATAAGATCAGTCGAAAACTGCCCACCCTTTTTCCGGTTTGTGCTGACACATTTGGTTTGTAGGTGGTGAAGTTGCTATTACGGTATGGAGGTGATCCCCGTCAAAGCAACAGGAGAGGTGAAACGGCACTGAAGGTTGCCAACTCCCCCACCATGCTGAATTTGTTGCTGGGGAAAGGTACATACACCTCGAGTGAGGAGAGTTCATCAGGTGTGTATCATAAGTTGATACCAAAACATTTAAATTTTTATATTATATTATTTATATCTATTACTGTATCAGCTAGACTATGTTGCACGTTGTAATATTGTTTTCAAATATTAAGATGGCATCTTGATCGTGTTTTTTTCTTCTTCTTCTCTCCTCCTGACTTTGCAGAATCCTCGGAGGAGGAAGACGCCCCGTCGTTTGCTCCCTCGAGCTCCGTCGACGGCAACAACACGGACTCCGAGTTTGAGAAGGGGCAGAAGGTGAAAGGGAAGCTCCTGGACCTCCCCAAGTCGGCCACCACGCCCGTCAAAGACGAGTACGAGTTTGACGAGGACGACGAGGAGGAGCGCGTGCCCCCCGTGGACGACAAGCACCTCCTGAAGAAGGAGTTCCGCAAGGAACCCGTCAGCGGCAAGGCCACCGGCCTCGTGGCCGTCTCCAAAATGGAGGTGAAAACCTATTCCAAAAGTAACTCCACCACGCCAAAGAAAGCTGTGCGGCGGATCATCTCCGACAGCAACAGCTCCGACGAGGACGACCGGACGTTGTGCTTCACGCCCACGCCACGGCAACAGGCGCCGCCCGCCAACGCCAAGCTGCGGGACTCGGGCTCGCTCAGCTCCAAGCAGCAGAAAGAGAAGAGCAAGGTGAAGAAGAAGAGGAAGAAGGAGACCAAAAACAATGTGAGCAAAGAGGTGCGCTTTGGCAAGGTCAACGACAAGTTCTGCACGTCGGACTCGGAGTGCGGCGACATGGAGAGTGAGGACGACAAGGGCTCCATGCAGAGCTCCAACTGCGTGAAGGACTCCTCCGCCGGAAGCCTAAAGGACCCGTCGGCGTTCAACGCCTCCTCCTCTTCCTCCTCTCACGCCAGCCTCAACTCGCAGAAGCAGGCCCCCTCGCTGGCGGAGCAGCATCCAAAGCAGTGGCGGACGGACGGCTGGAAGACGGTGTCGTCTCCGGCCTGGTCGGACGTCAGCTCCCTCTCCGACTCGGTCAGAACGAGGCTCTCTAGCGAGTCGGATTACTCGTCCATCGACTCGTGCGTGGAGTCTGTGAAACAGTTGAAAAAGAAAGCACAGGAAAACAGGAAGAAGAACAACAACGTGCATAGCAACGCACTAGACAAGAAAAACTCTGACTTTTACAAAAACCAAGCCAACGCGGACAGTACGGTGTCAAAAACGGACGTGGACGGCAAGGTGTTGAAAAAGCATAAGGTCAAGCACAAGCACAAAAACAAGGAGAAGGAGAAGCCGCCCAGTTTGGTCCTCAATCAGGACATGAACGAGAAGTTTGTGAAGAGCTTTTCCTTTGACTTTGACGACTCGAGACAGAAGTCGCTCATCGTTGACAGCGAGTCCCCGGCCGACGGCAAAGTGAAGTTATCCAAACACGACAAAGAGCATTCGAAAAAGGAGGATCGGCTCTCCAAGGGCAAATCAGAGGAGAAGGACTGGGCATCCGGGAAAGACACACAACGACCGGCCAAGGAGGACAAGGCAAAGAAAGCGAAGGAGTTCGCCAAGGAGAGGCCCGGCAAAGAGGAGAGGGAGAAACCCGTGAAGGCGGACAAAGAAAGGAACCTCAAGGAGAAAGAAAAACCCAAGGAGGACAAACTAAAGGCTCACAAAGAGGAGAAAAAGAAAAAGTCTAAGGAGAAGTCCTCCTCCAAGACGGACCGGAAAATGGAACCCAAGGACGACAAGCACCTCAAGGTGGAGAAGGAGAAAAACGCCGGCCGAGAGGACAAGGAGAAATCCAAAAAGGAGAAGGCCCCCAAGGAGGAGCCCGACTACGAGGGCTATGACGTGGCCAGCCGCTTCCTCAACCTGGAGGACACCAAGCACAGCGCCTCGGACGACCACCACGACCGCTGGGCCTCCGACCTGTCCTCGGACTCCTCCCTGTACGGAGACGACAGCTGGGATGCGCCCGTGAAAGACTACAAGGAGTACAAAGCCAACAACGCGGTCAAGCTGATCGTGGAGACGGTGAAGGAGGAGACCAGAGAGCGGAGGAAGGAGAACAAGGCAAAAGACAAGAAGTCTGAACACAATGACAAGCGGACAGAGAAAGAGATCACGTCCAAGAAGAAAGAGAAGGACTCTTTGGAAAAGACAAATGAAAAGAAGAAGGACTGGACAGAAAAGCAGAAATTAAACTCTGGCCACTCGGTGGAGAAGGAGAAGAAGCGTAAAGAGTCTGCCGACTCGGTCAAAGAGAAGAAGGAAAAGGACTCTATGGAGAGCAGTCGAGACCGGAAAGACGAATTCACCAAGGAGAGGAAAGAAGCAAAAATCAAACAAGAATCCATACGAGACGAATATAGCAACGACACCTTCTTCAAAGACACAGACACCGTCAGCAAATCGTCTGAGCTTAGGGAAAGGAACCACTCTGGGAAGGAAAAGGAGAAGAAGGGAGAGTGTGTGGAGAAGAGAGAAAAGACGAAAGCAGACAAACACAAGGAGAAGCCTAAGGAGCGAGCCGTGGACCAGGAGAAGAGCGAGAAGATCTCCAACGAGAAGGCCGTCAAGGACAAAGACCCAGACCGAGGCTCCAAAGACAAGAAGGAGGGGGCCAAAGACAAACATAAAGACCGCAAGATGTCTGCCGACCAGACTAAAGACAAGAAAGTCTCTCAGGACAAGCATGCGGACAGGGAGAAAGACTTCCTCGAGGTGAAGAAGGAGGAGAGGAAACCTGAGAAGGTCAGAGAGAAAACCTGGTACAAGATCGCCGACATCTTCACGGACGAAAGTGACGACGATGAAGACGGCTACAACGGCGGGGTGGCCAAGCTCAGCGATTCTCTGGGGTTGTCCGACTCCCACAGGAAAGACTCCACACCGGACCGGGACGAACTGGATCACTTCCCTGCGGACAAGCCTCGGAAATACGAGGCCAAACACGCGACAGAAAAACTAAAGGAGAAAGACCACAAGGAGAAGAAGAAGGACAAGGCCATATTCGACGTGGGCAAAGAGAGGAAGGGCTCCCTGGAAAAACACAACAAAGACAAGAAGGAGAAGGATGCCGTGGATGCCAAACACAAGGAGCGCAAAGACAGGACGTCGCTGGACTCCAACCAGGAGAAGAAGAACAAACAGAAGCTGTCGGAGAAGAGGGAGGCGGTGGGCGAGGAGAAGGCCAAGAGCAAATACAAGGACAAGCAGGAGCACGCCAAGGAGCGCAAGCCGTCCAAGGGCAGCGGGGAGAACGAGAAGTCCCTCCTGGAGAAGCTGGAGGAGGAGGCCATGAACGACTACAAGGACGACTCCAACGACAAGCACAGCGAGATCTCCTCCGACAGCTTCACGGACCGGGGCCATGAGCCGGTGCTCAGCAGCTACTACGACTCGTCCAACATCAGCCTGCCCGAGGTGTCTGAAGAGCGCAGGGACTCCCTGTCCATATCCAACCCTCAGGACAAGTTCAGGGAGAAAGAGAGGCACCGCCACTCCTCCTCCTCCTCCTCCAAGAAGAGCCATGACAAGGAGAAGGAGAAGGCAAAGAAGGAGAAAGGCGACAAGCGGGACAAGACGGAGGAGATTAGAGAGTCCTTCAACCGCCGCGAGAGCCTGCCTTTTGAGAAGGAGGCCATGCCGCTGGAGGCGGACCCTTACACCTTCCCCTTTGGCTCCAAGGTGGACGGGGAGGATGACTTCGAGAAGACCCTGGAGTTTGAAAAGGAAATGTCCAAGAAGGACAAAGACAAAACGGGCAGTTTCATCAGTGACAAAGTCAAGGACAAGAAAAAGAAGGAGAAACACAAGGAGAAGATCAAGGAGGAGAAGCAGCATAAGTACTCCTCGGATGGTTTTGGGCCTCTCAAACACTCCAAGGAGGACGTCAAGTCCGGCCTCAAAGAGAGTCCTCTAATCGCCAACTTGAAAGAGCGGTCGAAAGAAGACAGCCCCAAATTTGACGTGAAAAAGGAGAGAAACCGGGACTCTCTGGACAAGGAGAGGATCAAGGCTAAAGACGAGCCGGAAAAACTCCCTCAGTCCAAGGAAGCCACGCGGAAAGACAGCCGCCCACGCGAGAAGCTGCTTGTGGACGGCGACCTCAGACTGACCAGCTTCGGCCAGATGCTGAGCCTGAAGGACCAGGAGATCGAGGAGCGCCACAAGAGGCACAAGGAGAGGATGAAGCAGATGGAGAAGCTGAGGCACCGGTCGGGCGACCCCAAGCTCAAGGACAAGACCAAGTCCACCGAGGAGCTGAGGAAGAGCCGCAACGAGCTGTCATCCAAGAAGGCCAACAGCCTGGAGACAGCCCTGAAGGAGAAGAAGCTGAAGGACGTTGGCCTCCCGGCCCAGATCATGTCCCCAGAGAGGAAGCCTCAGCCTATGGACACTCAGAACTCCAAGGACTGGCTGGCGGGGCACTCCATGAAGGAGAACCTCCCCGCGTCCCCCCGGCCCGACCAGAACAGACCCACAGGTAATTCAGCGAGCTTTCGGCTTGCATGGTTTTGTATCGTATGCTTTAAGAAAGATATATGGTGTATTCATACTGATGTATTTATGCAGGAAACTATATCCCTTTTTAAGCAGCACTTCCCTTTTTTAAAGCAAACTATAAATAAATGAAAAGAGCAAAATAAACATGGAGAAAGTAAAAAAAATTGTATTTTTTAAGGTCGTCCTGTGATTATGATCTGCCACTGTTACCTAAGCGCTGGTTTGGCTCCTCCTAGGTGTCCCCACGCCGACGTCAGTCATCTCCTGCCCCAGCTACGAGGAGGTGATGCAGACGCCCCGCACGCCCTCCTGCAGTGCCGAGGACTACCCCGACATCTTCGAAGTGCTGGACTGTCAGGCCTCGTCCGCCATGACCATATCGATGAACGCCTGCTCGCCATCTTTCTTCGACAGGTAACAGTGCTTGCCCTCCTTTGCGCCCTGAACAATTTCAGATTACAACGCCCACTTCGAATGTATCTCTGTCACACACTGTAAAATGTAATTCAGGCTCTTTTTTTTTTAATTATTGTCGTTTTTGGATTAATTATTACAGATATGTCCGTAATACACAGATTTTCATCCATGTCTCCCGTGATTCATCTTAACCTATTTTCCGCTGCCCCTTTCTTTACCTCTCTCTGTTTGTTTTGTCGTATCAGGTATTCTAACTCGACTCACAGTTTCCCGGAGGGCACTTGTCTGACCCCTGCCAAGAACCTGCAGCTGCCCCCGGGGAGCCGCTCCTCGGAGGTCTGCCGGCCCCTGGACGACGACTTCAAGGCCGACGCCGACAAGTTCCTCCGGCAGCAGAGCGCCACCACAGCCTCCGACTTCGACCTGGCCGCCTCCCATCTCCCCGAGGAAAAGGCGGCCGACAGGCTGGACTGCATGTCGTCTCCCTACTTCTCCCCCATCGGCATGCTGTCCCCGCGGCTGGAGCCCGCCCTCCCCGCCCCGGAGGGAGCCTCGTCCGCACTGGCCGCCGGCGCCGACGGCGGCGCGGGAGGAGCTGAGCACCTCCCCGAGAGCGTGTACGGCAACTTCCTGCTGAAGCCCTCCACGCCGGTGCACCGGCCCGACCCCCAGGAGCCCTGTCTGGAGATCGCCGCCCCGCCCACCCCGGCGCCGGCCGCCCTGCCCCCGCTGGACATGGACGACCTGTCCGAGGCCCCCCACGGCGAGCCCTGTCTGGGGCCCTCCGACCCCGTCAGCGGCACCGACTACCTGCCCCGCGTCCACCAGGAGCGTGACGAAGAGGAGGAGGAGGACGATGAGGAGGAGGAGGAAGAAGAAGAAGAAGAAGAAGAGGAGGAGGAGGAGGAAGAAGAAGACGAAGAGGAGGAGGAGGAAGAGGAGGAGGAAGAGGAGGAAAGGGATGCGGTGGAGGAGAGAGCCGATGAAGGACAGCGTCTACCAGAGCTGGAGCAGAGCAGGGAGGAGGATTGCTCCTTCTCTCCAAGGCAGGAG
This sequence comes from Galaxias rostratus, assembly GCA_036024795.1. Taxonomy (NCBI): domain Eukaryota; kingdom Metazoa; phylum Chordata; class Actinopteri; order Galaxiiformes; family Galaxiidae; genus Galaxias; species Galaxias rostratus. Next base: position 6,242 of record JAVQJS010138503.1, on the reverse strand, counting down.
GAGCCGGTCAGGAAGAGCTGGGGCCCCACGGAGTCCCCGGACCCCCGGGTCCCAGAGTGCCAGCCCCTCACCCCGTCACACCCGTCAGCCAGCCTGGGGGAGAACTCGTGCGACCACGGCATGGCTGGCTGGAGCTCCGACATGCTCCTCAAGTCCCCCCACCGAGGGTACGGCGAGATCGAAGCCGCCGTCTCCAAGATCACCAGCCCCTTCTCCCACTCGGACAGCGACCTGCACCACATGAGCTCCATGCCGGGCCACCTGTCGGTCACGCCGCCCTACGCCTCCTACTCCAGGTCCTACGTGCCCGACGCCGACTTCGACGAGCAGAAGGAGGCCGTGGCCGACATCCCCTCCCCGGAGAGGCCCGAGGCGGCCATGGACACGGAGCCCAGCTACCTGAACACGTCCTCCTCCTCGGCCCGACTGGAGGCCTTCTTCACAAACTGCAGCAAGGCCAGCCCGGAGGAGCCAGAGCCGCTGTGCGTGGCCGCGGACAGCCGGCTGGCCCCCGACGCCTTCCCCGCCCCCTCGTCCACGGGGCCGGCCCAGGAGGGTCACATGGACCCCCCGGCAATGGACCACGAGCCTGTGGTGCCCTGGGCAGACCCCTTCACGGCTACGGTGGACGAGCTGGATGACCTGGGGCCCTTCTCCATCCCCGACCTCCCTCCCCTGCCGGAGAAGCCCGGGGATGCCGAAGTCCGAGAGACGGAATCGGCCCGGAACCACGGCAAGGCCTACGGCAGAGTGCCCCTGGTGGAGCCGGAGGAGCAGGACGTGATGGAGGTGGACCTGCCCCACCTGGCCAAGGCTCCCTGTCCTCCTTTGGGAGGTGTGAGCGAAACGACAGGCCACGACCTGGTGGTCCCCTCGCCCCACACCGCCTTCCAGCCGGAACTGGAGCCTGAGCTCCAGAGGGTTCCCGTCCACAGCTCACTGAAACCACAGCAGCAGCAGCAGCAGCAGCAGCAGGGTCTGGAAGGGAGAGGCTCTTACGAGGGGATGGACCAAACGGACAGCAGCATGCTGTTTCCCCATGTGGACTTAGCTGAGGTTAACCACCACCACCAGCTGCAGCAGCAGCAGCAGCAGCAGCAACAGCAGCAGCAACTACAGCAGCAACAGCAGCTACAGCAGCAGCAGCAGCAACAACTACAACAGCAGCAGAACAACAGCCGGCAACTCCAGCCGGCTCTGCCGCCCTCCTCCCTTGCTGTCCCTGTGGCCCCTCTAACAGGGAGCGGCTCTCTGTCCACAGCCAAGGCGGAACAAAGACAGGAGCAAGTGTCACCGGCGTCCACCAGTCCCGTTTCCTCTGTGCCGGTCGCGGTCACCGTCTCCAGCGCCGTGGACGTGTCAGGGGTTTTGGAGACCACGTCCAAGCTAACGGTCACCCTGACGCCCATGCCGGCGGTGGCCGTAGACGCCCCCAAGAAAGTGGAGGAGATTCCCCAGAGGATGACGCGCAACCGGGCCCAGATGCTGGCCAAGCAGAACCCCTCCGCCACCGTGGCCCCACCTCCCGGCGCCATGCCGTCGTCGGCTCCAGTCGCCCCGGTAACCGCCAGCGCAGCGGTGAGCATCCCACACGCGCGAACACCCACGCCCACTCCGGCGTCCGCCCCCTCCGCCCTGGCTGTGGAGAAAGACAAGGAGCCCGTGGTCAACCTGACGACCGCCACCACCACCACCGCCACCACCTCCTTCAGCAGCACCACCACCGCCCCCAGCTCCACTCTGGCCACGGCCCCGCCGACCCCCTCTCCTGCCCCGGCGCCCGCCCCCGTGGCGATCGGCAAGACCATCAAGGGGCGCCCGCTGCCCGCGGAGGACGAGGACTCCCAGACGCAGCACCCCAGGAAGAGGAAGTTCCCCCGCTCGGCGGGGCAGCAGGTGCAGGTGCAGCTGGTCAACACGGCCATGCAGCAGACCCGGGAGATGATCCAGCAGACGCTGGCCGTCATCGTCAACGCCATCAAGCTGGACGAGATCGAGCCCTACCACAGCGACCGCTCCAACCCCTACTTTGAGTACCTGCAGATCAGGAAGAAGATCGAGGAGAAGAGGAAGATCCTGTGCTACATCACGCCGCAGGCGCCGCAGTGCTACGCCGAGTACGTCACCTACACCGGCTCCTACCTGCTGGACGGCAAGCCCCTCAGCAAGCTGCACATCCCCGTGGTAAGAGGCCCTCTCCCCCACCTGCCCACCTCCCTCCACATAATAACAATAAGAATAACATTGATGCTTTTTATTTACCTAGCGCTTTTCTGAAACCTGAAGGCCCAATAGCATCTTGGAATTTAACATCAACATTAGACAAATTGTTGACAAAATAGCCCTCTTCAAAGACCCAGATTGGGTGTTGTTTCAGAGCGTGGTGTGAACTGGGATGTGTGGGCTGCGGTGTAGAGGTGAGTTGCGTAACCCGGCTGTGTCTCGTTTGTCAGATTGCTGCTCCTCCGTCGCTGTCGGAGCCGCTGAAGGAGCTGTTCAGACAGCAGGAGGCGGTGAGAGGCAAACTCCGGCTCCAGCACAGCATCGAGCGGGTAAGCCTCGGAGCTCCCTCCGTACGCTCGTCTCCCACCTATACACCAACACGCACCCACCCATATACTCTGCTGAAGTGACACAGAGTGCGCCTTTGATGAAAGATCAAAGGGGCCTGATCATGAAAGACGTGCAGCTTCTAACTGTATGGCCCCCCCTGGTGGGGGTGGGAGGGGGCTGTGGATCGGGAGCGTGCCAATCAGAAGTGCCGTCTCATCTCCCGTCCCCGATGAAGCGGCTGGGGGCGGTCCCTTTCAAACGCCCGTCACAGCCCACGGCAGAGGTCTGGAAGAAGAGACCCACCCACGGATACCCGTTGACATTAGCCCTCTGCTCCCAATCTGTTTGGTTATGCTCTCGTCCCTCCACCTAATCGTAATCTAATCTCTGTCTCTCTCTCTCTCTCTCTCTCTCTCTCTCTCTCTTTCCCTCTCTCTCTTTCAATCTCTCGTTATGGTTGCAGGAGAAGCTGATCGTGTCTTGTGAACAGGAAGTGTTGAGGGTTCACTGCCGGGCGGCCAGGACGATAGCCAATCAGGCGGTGCCGTTCAGCGCCTGCACCATGCTGCTGGACTCGGAGGTGTACAACATGCCATCTGAGAGCCAGGTGGGTGGGCTGACTGACACGGATGCCCTACTCGTTAGTCTGCGTGCTTTGGTGTCCGTTTGAATTGAGCAATTAGCTCAACTACCATGGTGTCAAGTTCATTAAACAACTGTTTCCACACGTCACTTTGTAGGATAACAGTGCAAAATCCACCTTTGCACCTGTTAAACAACAATAACAAAACTGTATCATAACACTGTTTCGTTGTGAGGGTGGCCTATGGAACGTGTCCCAACCCCTTTACCCCTCTGGCCCTCAGGGGGACGAGAACAAGTCGGTGAGAGACCGCTTCAATGCTCGCCAGTTCATCTCCTGGATACAGGACGTGGACGACAAGTACGACCGCATGAAGGTAAGCCTCCCAGCCGCGGCGCCCTCCTCCTCTGTCCCCACACTTCACAGTCTCTCCCTCTCTCTCTCTCTCTCTCTCTCTCTCTCTCTCTCAAACGCCTGTTTCGTTACTCCACTTTTTCTTCTTCTTTGCTACCACTCTCTGTCTCTCTCTCTTTCCCTCCCTCGCTCGGTTTGGCTTTCCCTCTCTCCCCCGCGCTGCCTCTCCGACGGCGTTCCCCGCGGTCCTAACTCCCGTCTCTCCCCCCCCCCCTCCTCCTCCAGACATGCCTGCTGATGCGGCAGCAGCACGAGGCGGCAGCGCTCAACGCCGTGCAGCGGATGGAGTGGCAGCTGAAGGTGCAGGAGCTGGACCCGGCCGTGCACAAGTCGCTGTGCGTCAACGAGGTGCCCTCCTTCTACGTGCCCATGGTGGACGTCAACGACGACTTTGTCCTGCTGCCCGCGTGACACGCAGAGCCCTCCCCGGGGCGGGAGCTCCACCTGCTTCTTCTGCGTCGCTTCTTTTCCCCAGACTGTTTGTCCACCCGTATGAATGGAAAGGGCTAGCCAGTTTGAAAGGAGACTCTCTATAGGAAAACATAAACAAAACAAAAAAACAACTATATATTATATAGAAAAACAAGGCTAAAAGACAAAAAAAACTGCTATGGATTCCCTTCGGCGAGATGAGGAGGATGGAAGGCGTCTTTTTACCGGGGGGAGGAAGAGAACATGAAAACACACAACTTGCACTTTCATCCTTTCAAGTTCTTACGCTTTTCCTTTGAGTATGAGAAGCAAAGCAACTCACTTTAGCTTTGAAGCTCCCGCAACGGGTCTGGCCTCTCAGCTTTTGGTGGTCCGCGAGGGGAACGAAGATAGAGATCTATTTTCTGCATTAGATTTTTATTTTATTTTTTGGGTCCCAGTTATTGACAGCCCTTCCACCGCGGCACAGAGGGAAGGGCAAGAGAAGAGAGCTCTTGCCCCCCAGCATGGTGCCTGTCTTTGGCAATGTGCCGAGCAGACACCTCCCATCTCGAACCGGAGCTCCGCAAGGGGGCTTGCAGTACCAGTACGAAGCCCTGACACGGAGGCCATGGACGGGGGCTCGGTGTGCTGTTCCCTGGGACCCCTGGGTGTCAGTCCCCAGGGTGGCTGGAGTGGACCGGAGTCCGGATCCCCACACAAACACGCTCGAAAAGTGTCACAGTGCCCCCTTCTGGCCATGGCACGCCATAGCACCGGACTGCAGACATGGTAAACGCTGCAGAGCCGAGGAGAGCAGAGACAGATGTGTGTGTGTGCGTGCGTGCGCGTGTGTGTGTGAGCGTGCGTGCGTGATTAGGAGAAGTGTCTGAGAAGGAAGAGACTGATGCTTCCACTTCTCAACACAGAGAACTAGTGGATTACCATGGACAGACCGGAGTGTCCTCCTCTGCTTTCTCCCCCAACACACTTTCCTGTGACTGCAACATGAAAACAACACCACCAGACAACCGGAAGAAACATACACGAATGTTCCGATTCAAAGTTTTAGAGACTTTTAAAGATATGGTGGTTTAAAGAGAGAAGAAAATATTACTCTCTTTTTGTGTATTTCTTTACTTGGGCATTTTGTTGTTTATGAGGAAGTGACTTGAAACACTACAGAGCCAATATTAGTTTAATGGAAAAAAACAAACAAAATGAAACTGAAAAAAAATTGTATTCCGTAAATGATGTACAGTTTTTATATTCGTTAACCAATGTATTCTCGCTGCCTTCTAGATAATTTATTTTGCCACACATTACTGCACAGTTGTAAATAACTTATGTACTGTAACATCACTCAGTTAAGTGTAAAGAAAAAAATAAATGAAATAAAAATTATCTTTGTATGTACAGTTCACTTTTGGGCAGCACTTTCCCCCTCATACCCATGGGCCAAAATGTGTAGACGACGCTGTCAGTATTTCAAAGACTCCTCACAGTTGTAAACTTCCCATTTTTTGATTGGGTCCGGGGTCGATCGGTCCCCTGGGCTAGAGTGCACCAAGTTAGCACTGAGAAAACCCCTCTGTATTAAACAGTGCCCTGAACCCGCGGGCCAACCACAATATTCTCCCTCCTGATGTAGCAGAATGGTTATAACGGATTGATTTAACAGAGAACAGATAGAGGTATATTAATTATTATTACTTTACTACACGATTATATCAGAAAAAAAATCGAAACCAAGAAAATGCCTTTTTACAGTAAATATAAAGATTTACGCAATGTTGGGCAAAGTCATACTGTATAAGAATTGGATGAAAGAGAGTGAGAGAGAGAAAAAGATGTCACCCACAAGCAAAACCATTATTCCTGTATATCTGTTTCAGATGCGGTCATTTTTGTCTTTTATTATATGGTAAGAAATATTTTTTTGTAAGTCACTTTCAATTAGTCCTCAATTCCCTCTTCTCAGTTTGCGAATCCTCTTGTCAATATGGAAAGGTAATACTAGTTTTAGTTTTTCTCGTGGGTTCTTTCACAGTTTCAGAAATCCCTTCCTCTTAAAGCGAGACTTTCTTTAAATAAGGTGCCGTCTTCATTCCATTTTGGGGGTTTTTAAGGCATAGTTTTGTTTTGGCTAAGTTGTTTCTGCTCCTCTTTGTAGGGGGGGGGGGGGGAGGGGGAGTGGTATAGTGTATAGGGTGAAGATATGCAAAAGGCACATAACAAAGTGGCACCAAAGTTTAGAATTTTTATTAATTTTCTGATTTTT
>JAVQJS010138501.1:0-12264 GCA_036024795.1 Galaxias rostratus | reverse complement strand
TGCAACTTTCAAGGATGCAAACTGCCGGTAAACAACACTGAAGAAGAAGAAGAAGAAGATATGCACCTCTTTAGGGGGTTTACGCACGGTGGCGCTACTGTTATCGGTCTTTGCAGGTTCATGCCTGGTTAAGGCTGCCTAGCTAGCTAACGTTCTTTGAGTTAAACAATACACTAGAAACCAATTATAGTAGCAATTAAATTATTCGCGATACATTTTCTTAAATTAAATTAGGCCACCAGATATTGAGAGTTATGTGAACTAGCATAACGGTTGGCTGTCCAATCTAACTCAAAAGCGGCTAGACTGGAGGAAGTTAGCACTGTCTAACGTCGTTAGCGGTGCTAGCTAACGTCAGGTTAGGTCAAAACACAACAAGCTAGCCACCATCGTTCAAAGGACGACCATATTTTATAAACCTGCATGAGAACGACTAACGTCAGCTGAAACTATTGAAATATGGTGGTTCTCAAAATTCGAGACCAGGTAAGACGATTGTATCTGAACTTTACTGCTCAGTCTAACTAAGGAATGTGTGTCAAGTGAACGGTAGCTATAGTATGGGTTTCAACATGATGTTGCCATCGTTTGACATGCATTAAGCTAGTTTGCTGTCCAAGCTAGCTAGCTCAAGTCGTGCGTGAAGACCTCTACTTAATAAGCAAGAGTGTATACATAACGTTAGCATGTTATGATAGAAATTTGACGGACGTAGCTTTTAGATAACTAACGGAATTAGCTTGCTAGCGAAAATCAGAACACTTCAATCACTGAGTCTTGTTACTAATTGCAGATTAACGCATTAACGTTGCACTTTAGTTCAGACTACATAAGTAGCTACCAGCTTGCTAGCCTGACTACCAGCTAATGCGATAGCAGCACTAGCAATCGACTTCCTACTCATCAACAGAGCCAATTTACGTTTATAACAGTTTTTAATAAAACTAAAACAAACTAATTTAATTTACAAATTCACGCACACTACTGGGTTTTAACTAAGTAGTCTATCGTTGTACGATTTAGCTCGCTAATTTCCACATGTGTACCTGACAGGGTGTTTGACAAAACGTCATCGTTTGCTCAGGCTGTTAATAAAAGCCTTTTTATTGTTAAATGTCACTAATTACATTCCTTTGCAACCAGTCAAATGTAAGTTGAGGTTTTAATGTAGCAAGCTAAACTAATAGAAATTGAGGGTTTTAGCACGCCGTTTCAGATAGCTAATATAGTGGGCCTGGTTGTCGCCAGTACAGACTCCAGTAACACAGTCACAGTCAGTAGTTGACAGTCTGCTTGCTTTGGCTGTAAATATCAGGAGGACTATGTGCTACTATTTACCATGCCGGTAAATAGGGGTTTGCGTTAACGTTTTCGTGCACGCATGAAAAGCTACAATGATCCCACTCTTTGTGCGTATCTTATTTTTCGGCTAATTTAATTTCCTCTAGAAGTATTTGACTGACCCATTTTGGTGATGACTATTTGGTTACAATTTGTCACCTGCCCTTTTGCCACGGTTGATTCTACATAATGTCGTATTTCTGTCTGTGTTTATATGCTTAATTTGGTGGCATCTTTTATCCAATGCAGATATGGGCATATGTATAAGCTCATAGATTCTAGATTGTGTAAGGGTTTATGGTTGTAGTGTGTTTGCTTATTTTTTTGCTTACTTTTGTGTCATGCTTGCAACTTAGACATGCCTATGAGTGCATAGATGATTGACTTCCTATACAACCAATGTGCCGATCGCTACATTCAGGGGAGTTGCACAAAATCTGTCTCCATGGTGATTGTATTTACCAGGTTGAATTGCATGAGGAGGTGCGTGCTGGTTGAAAGGCATTATAACTATCATACATTAGAGCAGAATAGGCTAGACCTTAAGAAACAAAATGTAGCTTTGTCTTGACACTGTCTCTCTGAGGGATATGGCGATCATTTTTAAAGAAACATTCTTACTGCACAAGCACCCACTTGTTGGACGGAATTTGTTTCTACTGAGTCTGACCTCCATTGTACCCTGCAGATAGGCCTATTCATACTCATTTTCATAACTGAAAGAGGGTATTGTCTATAATTATAGATAACTAGTATTCAAAGACTTGCAGTCCGTGACTGGACCATTTTGTTTTGCGATAGATCTTAGTTTTAAAAGAGAACACGCTCATTTGACACACAGTTACAGTTACAACTTTATAGCACTTGATTTGCCTATTATATGAAACTATTTGTGTGGACAGTGTGGAACTGTAGAAATTGCTAACTAAAAATGTAAGAAACAAAATGCTGTTTAAGAAAGTAAACCGTCTCGTGTAACCAGAGGTGTTTTGAGTAGTCAGCTTATTGTCTACGTCTGTGCAGTGCCCAGAGACATTGAGAGGGTGACTGGATCGAGAAAGACTGGATAGAGCTTTTTACAGCATGAGCGCATTAGTTAAATTAATTAGCTGGGCTTCTGCTCGGTGAGATTAGTCTAGATAATGTCCCAAGGACCACAACTCTATTGATTTGCATACTTTGAACCATAATCAGCCACTAAGCGTCATGTTCTCAATTTTCCATTTACATGTTTACGATCTAATGCTCACTAAGGTCTTTAGCTGCTTTTACATTTTTACTTCTGAATTCACTATACATGTGAGACACATATATGTGTAATTTCTTAAAGTGGGCTAATGTGTATTTCTATCTTTTTTTCCAGCCTCCTCTGCTGAAAGCTATTTTCAATGTGGATCCCGATGAAGTCAGGTCCCTAATTTTCAAGAAAGAGGATGTGAATACACAGGTAACCAATTGTCGTTATTTTAACCTTATCTAAACTCTATATTGATGACTTTAACTAAATTACATCACATTAAGTTATAATCATTTCAAAATGACAAAGAAATGTAATATCAAATTTCTCTTGTAAATGTTTTTCTGTACCTAGGACAATGAAAAGCGGACTCCATTACATGCAGCTGCCTATCTTGGGGATGCAGAAATCATAGAGCTACTGATTCTGTCAGGTAGGACAAAATGTGCAGCTCAATATGAGATTTGATAATGTAGACTGTTAAGTATTGACTGATTTTGTAGTGGTCATTATGTGAGTAGTCATTATGGCCTTCATACTTTTGAAATGTTCTATCCAGTGTTGATTTGAGTATCCGCCATAGCTTTATTGGACTTGTGGTTTCTATCCCCACTCTTCTAGGAGCCAGAGTAAATGCCAAAGACAACAAGTGGCTTACTCCACTGCACCGGGCTGTGGCTTCATGCAGTGAGGTACACTCGTCGTTTACTCACTCAGTCAGTTTTGCCCAACAATATTAAGTCCACAGCTACTGTCACATGCACACGCACAGTCAGCTATTTATTGTTCACTTATCTCTCTCTACAGGAAGCTGTGCAGGTGTTGCTGAAGCACTCGGCAGACGTCAACGCCCGAGACAAGAACTGGCAGACGCCGCTTCACATTGCTGCCGCTAACAAAGCTATACGCTGTGCCGAGGCGTTGGTCCCTCACCTCAGCAACGTGAATGTGTCAGACAGGGCCGGTCGCACGGCGCTGCACCATGCCGCCTTTAGTGGTCACTTGGAGGTCAGCACTTACTCACCAGTTGGCGTTGATAATATGTATATACTACATTCTATCTGCCAACTGCGCTATAACTAAAGCCAAAATATCAGACCACACAGAATGTTTTTAACCAACCGTCATCTGACAACCTTCAGACAGCAATGCAAAGCAAAGCCTCTGTTGTTCAAAGTGTTTGTTGTACAAGAAAATAATGTAATGCCATGTTTGAGGTCAACAGATAGGAACACTCATTGCTATGATTTGTAGTGGGTGAGTTAGGCTCGTTTGAAAGCATGAAATCTCCCTGTGAAGACGGTTTCTAGTTATCTGTAAGCTGTGTTTTCTTCCCTAATGACACAATGTTTCTGTGCAGATGGTAAGGCTGCTGCTCTCCAGAGGGGCCAACATCAATGCCTTTGACAAGAAGGATCGCCGTGCACTCCACTGGGCTGCTTACATGGGTAATGAGCGCAACCTGAGGATTTTGGTTTCAAAATCATGTTTAGGATTGCTTTCCGCCTTAAGTGTGTACGGTGTAGACTATTTCGATCTGTGTGACCTACGTCTGCTGTGTTTTGTAGCAGGACTGCAAATGCAGTTCTTCAATGTCAATGTTGCCAATTTTCTTTGTACTATATTCGAACACTTGTCTCTTCGCAAACAGGGCATATCGAGGTGGTTAAACTACTGGCATCTCATGGAGCGGAGGTGGCTTGCAAGGACAAGAAGTCCTACACCCCTCTCCATGCCGCTGCGTCCAGTGGAATGATCAGTGTGGTGAAATACCTCCTGGACCTGGGGGTTGATGTGAGTGCATCGTGGCACTTCCCACACTACCTACATCAAGCCTGAATGTTTTCTATCCAAATCACTGTTACTGCAGTCTGCACTAGAGGTGGTGGAGTATGATTAGGGTTGGATTTTACACGCTTGGAAAACGAATGCTACACTGGTTAGATAGGCTGCCATGCGGTCCTTTTAAAATGATGACTCCCACCTCTCACTTGCTGACTGACTGTCTAATCCCCTTCAGATCAACGAGCCAAATACGTATGGGAACACCCCTCTGCATGTGGCCTGCTACAATGGCCAGGACGTGGTGGTCAACGAGCTGATTGAATGTGGTGCGAACGTTAACCAGGTGAACGAAAAGGGCTTTGCCCCCCTCCACTTCACGGCCGCCTCGCGCCACGGAGCGCTTTGCCTGGAGCTCCTGGTAGGCAACGGGGCAGACGTCAACATCAAGGTGAGCTATGACCAGACACTGGCTGGACGGCCCGCTTTAGGTTGCGTGTTCCATCGTACACCTGGTTGTACATGCCGCGCACATAGTTCCATGATGGATTTTCAATAGGCCATTAAGTTGTGTATCTCTGTCCTCGTACAGAGTAAAGATGGAAAGACTCCCCTTCACATGACTGCCATCCATGGCCGCTTTTCCAGATCCCAAGCAGTCATCCAGAATGGTGAGATCCTAATCCTGTGTTTGGTTTGTTTGTTGTTTCCAGCTCTTTATTAGTTACATTCTACGAACACCAGCGTCCATAGCATGTTTTTTTGTTTGGTTATGAAGTATCAGGTTAATTTAAAATTCGAACTCATTGTCCATGGCTTGCTTGCTTTCCTGGTAGGTGCCGAGATTGACTGTGAAGATAAGAATGGAAACACGCCCTTGCACATTGCTGCTCGATATGGACACGAGTTGCTCATCAACACCCTCATCACTAATGGAGCTGACACAGCCAAGTGAGTGGGCCAGGCTTTCTCGTTGCGTTGCTGTACGAGTTTGCACAGTGTCGCAAACTCTGTATAGATCATTCCCCTAATAAGACCTCCCCTGTAAATCACGTAATGGGTGAAAGCGACTTGATGTTTACATGGATTAGCCCTATGCCGCAATATGCAAACATGGTTCCTCCTCATTTCAGACGAGGAGTCCACGGAATGTTTCCCCTGCATCTGGCGGCGCTCAGTGGATTCTCGGACTGCTGTCGGAAGCTCCTGTCCTCAGGTGAACATGTTAACAGCATGCTGCATTCGCATATAATTGATACATCTTAACATGTTTGTGACCTTTGTTATACTAATTTGAAATGTGAGAGGTCTCTGTTTATTGATATGGGTATTGAGCCACATCATGTAACGGTGTGGCTCCCGGCCTGCAGGCAACCCCGTTTATATTTAAAGGCCATTGATTCACATGCCACCAACTTCCTAATGTGAAGAGTAACCTCTGTGATGGATGGCCTTTAGCATGGGCCCTGTGAGAGCCTTGTAGCCCTCCTAATCTTCTCATTCTGACGCAGGGTTTGATATAGACACTCCTGACGACTTTGGAAGGACCTGTTTACATGCTGCAGCAGCTGGAGGGTGAGTCCAACAACGCCCACACTCTGTGTTCTAAGGACATTCATTCATGATGTTTTTATACATGCCACTCCTTCTCATGTACTAGAAATACATTGTAAGGAGTGCTCTTCTAGTTATGCCCCCTATGCGTTTTCTCTCAGAAACCTGGAGTGCCTCAATCTTCTGCTTAACACAGGAGCTGACTTCAACAGAAAGGACGGCTTTGGAAGGTCTGATTGTAACATTGAACTGTTCGAACCAGGGCTTCAACTACTCGATTTAGGATCAGAAAAGCGGACTAACTTGTGTTTTTTGTTCCCCACCAGGACCCCTCTCCATTATGCTGCTGCAAACTGCAACTATCAGTGCCTGTTTGCCCTAGTGGGGTCTGGGGCCAGTGTAAACGACCTGGACAAAAGTGGGTGCTCCCCTCTCCACTACGCTGCTGCCTCTGACACAGATGGAAAGTCAGTATATCCGCACCTCTTAAACAGTCGGAATGTTGTATCTCCTTGTTGTGTTTTGTGATGCATTATTGGTTTCACAGAATCAACTGGACTTTTGTTTTTATTTTTTATTTATTTATTTATTAATTAACTCCAGGTGCCTGGAATACTTATTGCGAAACGATGCAAATCCAGGGATCCGTGACAATCAGGGCTACAATGCTGTGCACTATGCGTCTGCCTATGGACATCGCCTGTGTCTAGAACTGGTGAGGCACTGCATAGACGACACCAATTTCCATCGACCTTGTGTTTAAATCCGAGTCACTAAATGAGTTGCCAGTCCTATGCTACTGCTTTCCTCATTGTGCTGTGTTTTTTTTCTTTTTAGATTGCTAGTGAAACGCCATTGGATGTGGTAAGTTCCAGTGTTATCTTTTTTTGGAGGGTATTTTGTGTCAATGTCATATTCAATATGTAATTATGGACTCTGAAACACTTTCCTGCCAAAAGCCCATGTCTATGATGGTAGCTGCTAACTTCATTCTGCTCCTCGCCTCAGCTAATGGAAACCTCAGGAACCGACATCCTAACCGACTCAGACGTGAGAGCACCCATCAGTCCCCTGCATCTCGCTGTAAGTGATACTAGTCTGTAGTAAACACAATACTTGTATAGGAATATAAGGAATGGATGACTCATCACCTGGGTATTGTTAATTTTTGTCTAATTTGTATGCTTCTTGTTGAGTTTGTTTTTCGCTGCTGCCTACTTGGCCAGGTCTTACTTTATAAATAAAGGTTTTCATCTAAATGTAACTACCTTGCTAATTAAAGGTTTAATAAAATAAAAACAATATACTGTCCAATATAATAGACTAACAAATGCATTTCCCCTTGATGTGACCGACTTGTTGTCAGGCGTACCATGGCCACCATCACGCCATGGAGGTGCTAGTGCAGTCCCTGTTGGATCTGGATGTGAGGAACAGCCAGGGCCGCACACCTCTAGACCTGGCTGCCTTCAAGGGCCACGTAGAGTGCGTGGATGTTCTTATCAACCAGGGTGCCTCCATTCTGGTCAAAGACTTCACCTTGAAAAGGACTCCCATCCATGCAGCAGGTAAATAGCTGGAACCCAATACGTCAAACTCCCTCTTCAATATTATGTGCTCTGCACTCAAAATCAGTCCCACCAGAAGTTCACATTTTTGTTCTGTCTTTTTGTTTGTTCTTTCCGTTTCTGTCCGTAAATCAGCTACAAACGGCCATTCAGAGTGTTTGCGTTTGTTGATCGGAAATGCTGACATTCAAAGTGCAGTTGACATTCAAGATGGGAATGGACAGTGAGTATTTGACTTTGAATGCAGCTGCTTAAAGTAAATCCTGAACAGTGAAGCATTTGCATATTAAACAGATGTGTTTGCCTTTTGTCCTCAGAACCCCTCTAATGCTTGCCGTGCTGAGTGGACACACAGACTGCGTCTATTCACTGCTCAATAAGGGAGCGATCGTCGAAGCCAAAGACAAGTGGGGCAGGACCGCTCTGCACAGAGGAGTAAGGACATCACAGAGCCCTATTGACTCTTGCATTCTTTTTTTAACGAAAGGATTCTGCAACAAGAAGTGAAAGCGGTCCAATGATGTGCCGTATACTCTGGTTTGTACTACTTACGTCCTTCCTCTCCTCCCCAGGCCGTGACGGGCCACGAGGAGTGTGTAGAGGCCTTGCTACAGCACAACTCCAGCTTCCTGGTGCGGGACTGCAAAGGGCGCACCCCAGTGCACCTCGCGGCTGCCTGTGGACACATCGGGGTGTTAGGGGGGCTCCTGCATGCTGCCCAGTCAATGGAGACGCTCCCAGTCATCACAGACAGCCAGGGCTACACCCCCCTGCATTGGGCCTGCTACAACGGTACGCAGGCTTTGTCTGTTCAAAACGATTATGTATCGTCAGCTACTGATTAAGGTCTCATCGGTGCTCAACTGTAATGGCTTTATCACAGGTGTCCTCTCTTGTTTATTTCCTACCTACAGGTCATGACACGTGTGTGGAAGTTCTACTGGAACAAGAGATTTTCCACAAGACTGAGGGCAACACCTTCAGCCCCCTCCACTGCGCTGTGTAAGAGCAGGGTCAACTAAACGAATAGCATCTCAGATAACCTGTATGTGTTTTCATGTTGATGCTGTTGTCTCTTTACCTTCAGAATCAATGACAACGAAGGTGCAGCAGAGATGCTTATAGATACCTTGGGCCCAGCTATTGTCAACGCCACAGATGCTAAAAACAGGTCACCACAGTTGAAACACCATTTTTCTTTTTATGCAAGTCCGCAAGTCTGGTCTATCGAGAAGCAAACAGCATAGAGCACTGTGTTTATGTATGTCTTCTGTTCTTCTGCTCAGGACCCCACTGCATGCTGCCGCCTTTACCGATCACGTAGAGTGTCTCCAGTTGCTGCTAGGCCACAACGCCCAGGTCAACAGCATCGACGCCTCGGGAAAGACCCCTCTCATGATGGCCGCTGAAAATGGCCAAACAAATGCTGTTGGTAGGAGCCTGTCCGCCACCCCAACAAAGACCCTTAACGATTGCGTGGTCTCATAGCATCGTATGGTCCTATGCGTTCACTGCATCGCAGCTATTTACCGCTATCTCTTCATGTCTCTCCACTGCAGAGCTATTGGTCAGCAGTGCTAAAGCAGACCTGACACTGCAGGATGCCGTCAAGAATACTGCCCTTCATCTAGCCTGCAGTAAAGTGAGTACAAGTGGTACTGAAAACTGGGATAGTGGTGAGCAAGAAGGTGGTACAGCCACCTGGGGACCAAGAAGTTAGGACATCCAATCCACTGCTTCACTGCCCTTGACCAAGGCACCGAACACTAAATTGCTCCAGGGGGACAGTCTTTGTAATCATAGTTGGATCATATGTATTATATGTCACTTTCGATTAAAGCCAAATGTTGAAAATGTAAGAACTTGTTCCCTCCAGCGTTTCTGCCTCTACCTGACATAATATTATAGGTCCACATGTGTATGCATTTCATTGGTGTTGATTGAATAAAGCAAGTAACAAATGTGTACCTTTTGTAAATAGGGACATGAAACCAGTGCCTTGTTGATATTGGAGAAAATTACGGATAGGAACCTCATCAACGCCACGAACGCTGCCTTACAGACGTACGTATGTTTTGATGTTCTTTCTACATTAGTCCTGTTGGCCTGCAAACCGTTTTTCAGCTTCTGCCCTGTTGACCCCCTTGAAAAATACCTTAAATAAAATAAAATTTCCTTGTATAGCACATTTCATACACAAAGACAATTCAATGTGCTTAACACTTTATATATTGAAGGTTAACTTGTATTCATTTGTTAAAGGCCTCTACATGTGGCTGCACGAAATGGTCTGACTGTGGTGGTGCAAGAGCTGCTAGCTAAGGGAGCCAGTGTGCTTGCAGTTGATGAGAATGGTAAGATTTGTTGATAGGATTTTAATGTTTTGTATGAAATCTTTGTCACACGTTATCCTTATTATTACTGAGAGCAGTACCAGATCCACCCACTGTTTGTGTTCTAGGTTATACGCCTGCGCTGGCCTGTGCACCGAACAAAGATGTGGCAGACTGCCTGGCCCTCATCCTAGCCACCATGATGCCTGTCTCTCCCTGCACCCCTGCACCCATCCTCCCCTTCAGTGCCATTAACCACTTCAGCACCAGCCCCTCAAAGAGTGCCACTTTTGACAGTCTACCGGTGCTCCGCAATGAGCACAGCTCATACTGCAGCTTCAACAACATTGACCGCCATGACGGTTTGTACAAGGAAGAGGAGCTCAATGACTCCGACTCTGAGACGTACTGAGGACTGGCCAAAACGGAGGAGGCAACAACCAGTGCGTTAACAAACAAACAAACATACACACACTGTGTCTTAAATCACCACGGCCAGCTTGAGAGGGCGAGAGAACAGACAGTCCTCAAAGGAGCCTTAAGAGTCCCCCAGACAGACGGCCAGACAAACCGAACGAGGAAGAAAGAGAGGAAGGGAGAGTTGTAGGAGGTGCAGGTGGCTGGCCCACACTCATCCTGACCTCATCCATCACCAGCTGTCGTTTCAGCAGAAACAGGACTTTAAAGTTACTGTTGTTTATTAACCCATTACATCTTGAATGGTCAAAAATGTATGGTTACAGCAAACAGAGGTCTTAAATATGGCAATAATATGTTGCAGAGTGATAGTAGTGTTTCACTGAAAGTAAAACTGGCAGGGACCAAAAGATGCTGATGCATTTTAAACCTGTGATGACGCTATTAATGAAGTTTGATGGAAATGGAGCCGGGTTCAATTCGTTTTCAGAAAGAGCTCTTCTAAACCATTATTGTTCGCTCACAAAGATGAACAGAACGCACTTAGCCTCCAAATCTGTAATCTATGTGGGGAAAATCATTTATTTTTTAAAAGCAACATTTTAATACACTCGTATCGATGTCTTATACTCCTTCGGATGAAAAAAATCTAAGTATTTGCTGACATGAGTGATCAAAAAGATACTTGGTATGTGAGATACAGGTTATTTTTATGTTAAACATTACGTTTGTGTATTAACTTGTCGGTTGCTGTCCAGTCTTTTAGAGATGAATTATTCATGATCTCGTTCTGTTCTATTTATATACCATCATCTTGTGCCTTCATTAGTTACTGTGGATAGGCAGGAGTGTAGGGGCAGCTGTAAGAGTAAACAATGAATGATGCACACAAGAACTACATTTGTGAAATGCACTGATGCTATACTGAGGATTTGTATACCTTGCATTAAGGAGAAGCACTGTAAACCAATGGTGGGACAGTATTTGATTTTTATTCTGTTAAAAAATATATAGATTTTCCTTATTAATCAAAGTTTTTCCAGGTTTTGTTTGCTTTAACGTCAGAAGTGATAACTTGTGATAACATTCTCAATGGAACAACTTTGTGTTTCGTTTTAAAGATCGTAGAACTGGAAATATGTACAATGTATTTGCTATCTTCTTAAAAATGAAACATAAGGTTAATGTTCTCTTTTCAATTTACATACTTTTCAACACTTTCTTTTTAGAAGGATGAAGCTAGCATGTACATATTTAATTTGACTGTGAATACAATACTCCCATGGATTCTTTCAGTACCTGAGATTGCTGTATATTTTATGAGTAATAAATAAATGAGTTATGTTATTTAAATAATGAACTACTAAATAAGATTTGTTAAGTTTGCTTCAATCGAGGTTGCCACAAAAGATACACTCTTGAACTATTAGCAATAAATGAATAAATTAGGGCTCAAGGGCTAATTATAATAGTTCTGCTCATACGAATGAGTGGATCTTAATTTTAGCATTTAAAGGCATTAATTCCACGAAAGATGCCCCGATATGTATTCTCAAATCAAGGATTATGGATCATTTAGGACATGTCGCTACGCTGCCGTTGATTGGCCAGACTTAACCTCGGAAGTAATTGTTACGAAGTCGACATCTAGGGTCGACACAGCTTCATAGCTGTGTCTTCATAGTCTTCATAGCTCCGCCTGTGAGGCTAACATAAAAACAGCAATTCCAGCTGGATCGAAGTCCAAAATTGTTCCTCGGAATATAGGTACAACTAAATTGTTTCGTGCTCCCGGTACATTTTAGAAAAGACATGGAGGAGGTGACAGGTGCTCAGCTGATCGGTGAAGCTCTTTTAGCACAGGTAAGAAAGTTGTATATTAATATGTTGTTTATGCTACAGTTGTTCTTAACTTAACCCTTATGTGGTCTTCGGGTCTGTGGGACCCGTTTTCAATGTTTAGTAAAAGAAAAATGATACAAAGAATTTTTTTTTCAGCCTCATACTCAATGGCTTTGGCTCATTTTCTGTG
>JAVQJS010138468.1:0-12439 GCA_036024795.1 Galaxias rostratus | reverse complement strand
TAGTGTCATACACACCCGTGCTCTCACACTTCCACACACACACACACACACACACACACACACACACACACACACACACACACACACACACACACACACACACACACACACACACACACACATACGCACACGCTTACACACCTACACACACACACTGACACACACAGCCCGTCATGGAACCTATTGTGGACTAATACCACCCACCCAGACGTTCGGCTCTAGGAGAAGATTAAACTGCCGCGTTCAAAGAGGCAATATGAACATTCAGCAAAACTGCTTGGGATGCTTCATGGAGAGTTGAGGGGCTTTAGCGGCACATATATCTCATGTGCCGCTCACTAAACAAAGTGACAAAACTCATAAAAACACACGGCTCCTCTGAACTTAATCTGCCTCACGCTCTCATGTTGAGACATCTTAAAAGAGAAACAAATTAAAAGCTCGTCAGCTGGCAGCAAGGGGAACGCGTAATGGAAAGTTAAAAAGTGGCATGGTGGGGGGGGGGGGGGGGGTTGTTAACAATATCGACTTTACAAGTGTGACTGGCTGGCTGGGCTGCTGGTGCTAGTGATGAAGTTCAGCTGGATCCCTGGCGATGTGTGCTCGCGTCGTTCGCCCGCCGACAGAGGGACACGAAGCGCCGACCTGGTTCACGGCCGCTGGTCGGATGGACGCGGCACAGCTTTTTAAGTGTCTCCGCACGACATGGGGCGACAGCCCCCACCCACTTCAGGGGTCTCTTTGCCATGGAGATGCTGCAACATCAGGGGGCGAGTCTACCCACGCCTGAGATCTCAGTGATCTCATTCCGCGTGACTGTCTGCTGCAAAAAAAGCTTTGTTTAAAACTCTTATTACATGGGGACGTCTAGTTCATTTAGCGAAGGATGCCCTCCAAGTTGAATCTGTGGTTTGGTGTGAAAGATAGCTGGTGGATGTCCTGGTGCCAACGCTTTGCTAGTTGTGATTGTGTACAATTTCCTTAAGTCTGAAACAATTAGGTGGCACGTGTCACATTTTCCAAGATCAATTGAAAAAGATCCCACTGGACAACAGTAGCGTGACAATTTATCCTCACTACACCAATTTCACCAATGTGCTCGCACAAACCAATACTATCCTTGCAGAGTTTGGAAATTGGCTCACACTGGGCCAACATTATCAAAGATTGATCTGTGTCATTTTGGGTGAGAATCGATCGAGTGTTTTTGTTACAAAAGCCACACAATGACATCCCCGTTGTCGGCTGTTGGAGACGGTAGTGCCAGCAGAGATAAAGGGAGGGGGAGTGTCAGCAGTGTCCCACTTTCTAACCCACCTGATCCTATCAATTACCAGTGTTTGTCTGAACCAGCGAGGGGTCGATCGGGACGCCTCCCACCCTCCTACCTCCACTGGCCCCCGGGCAAAGCGATATTAATGGTGCCAGGTGGGGAGATAACGAGGTGTCCAGACAGCTATTCACAAACTGGGTAATGACTGGACACTCTATAGCCTAACAGTGGCAGGAGGAGCAGGAGACTTGCACCGGAGAGAGGGTACCCCAAGACGTCACAGAGCCAATGCAGCACATCCTACGGACACACATTCGAGAACGAGCATACTCAGATTTTTTTTTTTATCTGCGTCGACATCTACAACGTTCAAGTCGGCGGTGTGAGAGCTGAGAGAGTTGTCTCTTCACTGATTAATGCTCAGGTAATTCATCAACAGTACAATAGTGCGGGGCGGTCGATGAGTACCCGGCGAGCATCCGTCTCTGTGCAATCTAAATGAGGGGGATAATGAAGGCTGGAGCTGCAGTCTGGTGCGTGCATTAGGAGGATCAGGCTGCATGACTGCACACCATGTCTGCATCGATACCAGACGGGGAGACGCGTGGTGTGGATGGACCCTCAATCTACGGGCTTTTCAGGGGGTTATTCTCCCCATGCAATCCATTTTCATAACTGTTGATGTAAGATGGTGGTTCAGGAAGAGAAAAAAACCTTGACCTTAATCGATCCCTCTCATAACATTCAACTCACCATGACCTGGATGGAGAGGAGAGAGGTCAAAACTTTCAACATAAGTGGATCTGAAAAGATCAGCAGATGCACCAAAGCACAGTAATTGAACCCGTACTTGATACACTGAGCCCACACAAACATAGACAATGACACACATTCATGTGGCCCTGAGGAAGGTTCAAATCTCCGACAGCAGTTTAAATCTCTTGTGTAGTCTCATGTTTGTCATATTTAAATGGCATGAAGTACTGCATTGAGAAGACTACAGACATATTTGTTTACATTTTTGTATTTTTATAGGACCCAAACCATTCACTGCTTTCATGTTGTTTTAAATAAAATGACAAACCATATCTTTACATGAGTTACTTAAATCTATAATTGTATTTATTGTATAGCTTCCACCTTAAGTCTTATCCTTACAAACTTTTTTAAGAATATTGAAAACCATTTCTAAAACAACATGTGACCTTCTGTTTGCACTACATGGAATTGATCAGGAATCCTCAGAAATCTTTCATTTATCATACAGCAGAGACATTTACAATTAATATATATTTATATTGTATATTTACGTCAAATATTTATAATATATTAATTTATGATGGACTGGTATGTACTCTGAATATCTTAGCATGCACCCCATTCACTGCGCCACATACCAACATTCCCATAGTGCAAGAAGCCCTTAGCAAGAACATCGATGCCGGGATAGCTATGGGAAAACGGGAAGGATGCCGGTGATCGACAATGCTTTGAAGCAGAGGAATGAGAGAAGGAAGCTTCATTGCTGCCACCATAACTACTCACTGCATTTTGCAAAGATTTTAGCAGTCATGAATAATTATGAAAATAAATTTGCTATCACCTTTGGTTGCATAATTAATGCATTTAGAATTGTTCCAAATTTTCTTACAAACTCTGATGAATATTCTACAATGAGAAGTATTACATAATATTGATTGGTATGAACTATATGATCATTTCGACACTTTCTGAATTTTAACGATTTTTATTCCTATATATACATGTATATACACATGCAAAAGTTGTATCTGCTCTTTCTGTAGGTCGTCAAATAAAAATACTTGAATGCAACAGACCAGCAAAGCCTTCTTTAAACCAGGCAGCGCATCAGTTCGTCGGTTGTGTTCTCGAAGAGCTGACCCAGTGGTACTCTAATAACGAAACCTCTCTGTCTTTGGGAATAATTACTGAGGAGGTAATAAAGCGGTGATGAATGACCTCCAGACGACATGACTAACGACCCGCGCGATGGCACTAAAGATTTCATAAAGACCGTCTCTGTCTCGAACACAGCCAGGAGCGCTGACATTAAGAAACACACAAAAGAGCCGATACATCAGGAGTATGTCAAGGTGCCGTCTAGCTGCCAAAGAGTTAAATACTCACACATTTAAAATACTCAAATGTAGCAATAGTAAGCTCAAATAAATGTCTTAATTTAACAGGCCAAAAAATGGGAATCTCCTCAACAGTAACTTATAATTCAAAAAAAATATTTGAAAGGATAAATCCAGAAAGGTTTTTGGCTCTTATGCGAAGACCCCCCTAACCCAATTATGTCGTCATTGTAGACCTTCAGGAGACAGAGACAAGGCCACACAAAGCCAAACACATCTCAATGCGGAACAGGAATACGTGTGCATAATGTGTGACTTTAATCCAGTTATTATTAAACATGTAGAGCCTGCCTCCATTTAAATAGGTTTGCAGATGGGTTAATGGACCAGACACAGCATTGATGAACTACAGGAAGTGTGGACTGGTTTGTGGGGAGATCTGTTGTGCTGATCTGATGGGCTCAGGGGAAATGTAGTTCAGAGCCAAGCGACAATACTGGTGTTAGTGATAATTTTCTTTTCAAAGGTAATGGTAGAATATACTACTTGCTTTATGGACTTTGTGTTTGCTTGTATTGTGCATTAGCGACAGGACAATTAGCCAATATAGCAGATCCCAGGCAGTGGCGGTGTAATTGAGTGCATTCGTAACTGCAACGATTCCATCTTTTTTTGATTAAACCAAACACAAACATGTTGACCTTAATAAAATCACACTTGGTCACACACTAACACATAGGTGTGGCTAATATACAATTTCATTTGAAAAGAGTCAAAGCAGGGGATTTCAGCATGTTTCTCGCAGTAATTGAATTCCTTTCACAGGGCTCCATTGTGTGGGTTTGTACTGGTTCTCATGCTGATCTCAATGTTCAATCAGAAAGTACTTGCTTCATAACCGGTTCTACAACATTCTGCAAAAAATTTCACTATCACATATATTTGTATTATGGCCTGAGAAACATCTCACTGCTTAACATGTGGATTTCAACATCTCTGGCCTATTTGGCACAAACCCAGCCAAAAGAATATCAATCAAACATTGTAAAGAATGAAACGCACCTGTCCAATATCGAATACCGGTCCTCTAACAGTTATTGACACAAGCTCATGTGTGGTAAAAAAAAGTGGGAATTCAACCTTTCTTTTCATTACAAAAAAAACTGTGTAGGTTGAGTTTCGGTTAGTTGGTCGACAACAACAGGCACCCATAGCACCGCAAATGACGATCTTAGTTTGTAAAGAGCTGCATCGGCCTCACATTGGTGATGAATGATGAGTATGAGAAGTACCAGGCATGATGGATGAGAGCCTCACTCTTTTTTGAGTGGAGTGGCTGTGGCTCAAACAGAGGCCCAGAGACATTACATGCCGACACCAATTAAACAGATCCACCTGTGGCAGGCCGCCAATCCTTGGGAAATCACCATGGAAATGTCCTGAAGTGACATTAAGTTGCAGACATGAGCAAGGCACATTCTGAAAAGGCAGCTCAATTCCTCTCTGAGGAGGGAACTGGAGACTATTGGAAGGGCTAACCTTTTCATGGGCCCTCTTATCACCCATAAATATGGAGCAGCCCTGAAAACGCTCAAAACAATAAGGACAAACTTGCTGACTGATTACAGAGAAAGCATGTATCATAAGATCCTAGGCATTTACGGTTTATATTACAGTGATTTTACAGTGATTGATTTTTTTTGTGAGAAAACGATTGTACAACAATCGGTTGGCTGTCTTTGTCGCAGGGACAGTAAAAAGCTCAATGTAAATGAAAAACAGGCAAAAAAAAAGCTACAAAACTAAAAAATAAAAATAAAATGTGGGGGGGAAGATCATTAAATTGTGTATATTGAATCTGTTCTTTTAAAATGTAAAAAAAAGTTGGAACTTATGAAAAGTTTTCTGGTAAAAGATGTGATGGGGGTGGAGTTGGAGGGAGGGGAAGACGGGAGAGATTTTCCTTTCATTAGCAGCATCAAATGTGATATGCACAATTTATTTTCCACATATTCACCCAATGAATTAATCACATCATAATCTAGCTGGCCCTCGCCCTCGCTCATTAACAGGAAGCAGTCATCAGCCATTTAGAATACAGCCATTTGTTACAGTGCAAAATATAGAGACAAAAGATTATTAAGTACAGTTCTCTTCATACGATGAGCTAAATTATTAAATTTTAGTAACATATTTTCTTGATTCCTCTTTTGAATTGAGGTTCTCTCTGATACAACGCTCAAATCCTTCTTCTAATTAAGGATTTAAGAACAATTTGAAGCTACACCTCTTCCTAAAAGCGAAGTACCCGTGGCAAAATTTAGGTGAGTAGGAGAGAAGCGTAACGGATCCCAGAGGCTGAGGTCTAAATGTCAGCATAGATAAGTACTTTACTTATAGACAGTAAAACCTTACATATACACATACTACTGCTACGTACTTCTATATTAAAGCTCAGTTCATAAAAATAAATCAAAACAATAGAATGACAGAAGCTGTAAAATGACTGAAAATGAAGGGAGATGGAAATTACCACCATCCATTATTTTTGTTTTACAACTTCTCTAAATTGCATGAAACTATCAACAGCAACTGCAAAAGATATGTGTACTGTAATAATTCTGTTAGCCTACTCCACTGACTGATATCACTGTGAAACATTACTGTAGCTTGAATGAATTTCACCTGAAAAGCTGTGTGTGTGGGTTGGAGTTTGATTGACAAGTCCAAACTTGCCTCCTGTCTCACACTTGGGCGTGGGAGACCATCTGGTGGTTTTTCCAAAAGCAAAATGCTGAAATATCTTAGACCAAAGCTGGGACATTCCAACCAGATAATGTATATGAGGGGTGTGCGGGACCTACTGAATTGGCCCCGGAAGTCAGCAAAAATAAAAGGATACTGAAAGAAATGTCAATCCTTTTACTGCTTGATGTTGTGTAGCCCTAAAGGTGGCACACATCGTCAGAGGAAAGTTGGGGCTTCACAACCTACTGTATCCTATGCTGCTGTGGGAACTGGCATCAACCAGGGAGCATATTGTTCATCACGTCAGTCTCTCCATCCGTACGTCATAGCGAGCGTCACAGGGTCTGGTTTTCAAGGCCATTCACCAATTTGCCCGTTAACGATGTGATTCCATTCAGCATAAGGCCATACCATGCCCCTCTCGTCTCCTAGCAGCAGCATCCAAAACAGGAAGTGTGTATTCAGGTAAACAATGCAAGGCACCAATAGTCATTAAGCTAATTGAGCCAATGCAATGCAAAGGGGTTAATTGAACACATCACTGACAACAATTAAACCGCATACGTTTTTTTTATATAGTGTATTTTCAAATCTAGGATTTTAGAGTGACAACCTCATAATGTCAGCTCGTGATGCTTACCAGGGAACACTGCAGCATCACCATGGAAACCCCCAGCTGGCCATCATTGTAATAACAAAGAGAAGAAAATGCCAGTATACGGTTGCGCATATACCATTAAATAAGCAATTGCTTTTCATAAAAAATAGAGGCGTTTTAACTCAAAATTCACGTGGGCAACCCAAAACAATATACTCTGTTGAATCCTATGCTCATTTTGACCACCATTTTGTTTGGGTTTACAACTAAGTCTATGCGTGACAGGCTTGAGAACAGGCATATGACCGAAAAAAACCTACCACTTCACAATGAAGCAATGCTCATCGACTAATTGATATAATAGTTGACCACTAACAAAGACAGCCTTTGACCAAGTCTGGACTTTCAGTTGTACAAACAGTCAACTCAAAAGCAGAGCACAAATAAAAAAGAAAAGAAGAAAATCACCCAAAGAGATGCACCTACCACAGGTAAACAAAACCATTAATGAAAAATACTAAAGTCTGCTGTAGTCCAAACACAGACCCAGCGGTGGGTTTTCAAAGGATACCTTAATGTAGCCTAAACAAAAATAATTGGGTAGAACGCAGCCATCAGTGGTAATGGAGGGAGCATGCAGGCACTGAAAAGATGGATTGGCTGACAGAACTTTGGCAGATCTGAAAGGTTGTTGGCCAAAACAGATGGGAGCCTGCCTCCTGTGTTGCTTAATGTGCCTCATGCAGGGTTAATGCTATCTCCACAACCCAACCCGTTTGCTCTGTTTAATGTGTGTCCTACAGATGACCACCTTCCTCACATAGAGCCAAAGCTCTTTGAATTCTACATCATTGACCTCTTCATCCCCCCCACCCCCCGCTCTCTTTCTTATTGTAACACCTTGGTCAAATCACCCATCTCTGCTTCTGTAGCTGGGTTTGAAATGCTGAGTCATCTTAAGAATTTCAATTGGTCTGATCACTGATTCTTATGCTTAATTACACCACCAATTGAGGGGTGGCCCCTGACAGGCTCCGAGGCAGTGTGTGCTTGCCTACTGAGCTGGGAAAGACCAGGGTGCGTCACTGTTGAAGGGAATGGATGCGTGTGCATGCGCGAGTGTGTGTGTATGTGTTTGCAGTGGGTGGATGTTGAGACAGAAAACACAGGGCTAATGTGGCAGGAGTAAGCCTTGTCTACAGGAAGAGAGAAAGGGGGGTATCTCGCCACAGTAGGGCACTGACTGGAAAGTCACATTAATGAATAAAAACAACTACGAGGAAGATAAAGATCCCCTATGGGTGTCCCCGGCTCACCTCAATGCGTCACCTCAGTTTCAGTGGGCATGTTAACGGGTACTTAACCAAGTTAACATGCCTTAAAGGAAACTATAGCTCACATGTGCCGGGTTTTCTCAATCCGTCTCCATCAACGTTCTCTTCACCTGTTGCTCCCCAAAACCCTCCAGTACACCACCGGTGCGATAGAGAAACAGATCACTTCACGTCTAGAAGCGGTTGCCTCACCGACTCACAATCAAATGACCAGCCTGGAGGATCCTCGGTAGCTCTCGCTCCCACTGCTTGCTGCTTTAAGGCTGCTGTAAGGCTGGCACTGAGTCAGAGGGCGCAGGCAGTATGCTATGTTACACTTGACTCCACTGTTGTGCAGATAAGGGATTCAGTTTGTTGTTGCCACAATTAACTTAAACAATCAGCTGGGATCACCGGCCTATCTTGTAACTACTGACATGAGAGCATGCCATATAATACACAAGTACACGTTTTTCCCACTGGTCAATTGCGTAGCAGTAGTCGATTGAATTGAAATGGTTCAGAATGGTTCAGAAAACCAAAAGCAGATCATAGGAATCCGCCTATTAGATGAAGCAACAGGAAATAGCATTGCCATATAAACATCACTGCCCATGAACAAGAACACTCTTAAACAGAATGTAGTAAAAGAACACCTACAGAAATAAAACTCAGATTATCCTGCATGCAGTGCAACAGTTTGACCAGCCCTGCTTAGAAGGTGCAGCAAAGTAGACCGACTAATGCCTTTTTAAAACCAATGTTTTACTGTGGTGCATTCAGGTATTTCATCCCCTCCAGCTTTCATTACCATCCTCTCCGAGTGGGAATTTTTCACTGTCCACAGGTATTTCCCCCTTTAAATTTTCCTGTGGGGACCTAAGGCAGCTCAGATGGTAATATCGGCTCAAATATGTTGAGAGAATCCGAGTGAACTTCTGACTGTTATCCATGTGATGACAAAACTAGAATGGGGACTCTTCTGAGACTAACCCATCGGCTATGGGAACTGTGAGGATGTGCAACCTGACACTTGTACCGTCCCCGACCAATTTTTACCTATTGCTAGAAGGGATGCGTGGGTGTGCACCCCGGGGGGAGAAATCAGATCCACTTGTCACAGTGACCCGACCTGAACTGCACCGTGACAATCCTAACGGTGGGCATGAAGGAGCAGGTAAAGGGATGTGCAGTGACACTAAACCCAAACAAGAGGAGAGGCTCCCTGCCTTCACCCCAGCACGAGCAGAGGCAGTGGTGCTAAATCACAGGGGAAGTTTGCCCGCAGCCGGGGAGGCACAGAGACATCTGGTCCTGGTTTCAGCACCCACTGATAGGACAGCAGGCCCACTCCTTGCCTTCTTATGGTTCAAGAGTTTTTCCCAGCCGAGATCATATGTGTAAGACATGACGGCGTCTTAAATCAGATGTCTTCTGATACCCTGTGAAATGTAGAACATGAAATGTACTTTTATACTTTTATGTAACCTTGCCATGTTGTAGAAACGAGGAAACGGCCTCGACTCCAACAGGTTGCAGCACTTTGAACAGTGGAAACAGCAGTAAATCTATCAACAAGAACGTGACCTTACTTTTTTGAGGCAAAATCGGTCATTACCCCTTCTCTCTAGGTGTGATACCATCCCAAACTAGCACCTCTCAGAGACTCCCCTCTTGGATTATTCAAATATGCATCCCCCCTCAATCCTGGTGAACTCTCACTGAATCTTCCCGTTTCATCGGCCTTTGTTGCAGCTGTCGAAGTAATCCCCAAGAAGACTTGGCTGTGCTTCAGATCGTAGCGTTAGCAAGTAGTGGTAAGACAAGTCTGTTGGTTTGATCCTAGCGCCATTACCAGCCCTATAACCCCATTGCATGGGTTTATGTGGTGTTTGTGTGTGTGTGTGTGTGTGTGTGTGTGTGTGTGTGTGTGTGTGTGTGTGTGTGTGTGTGTGTGTGTATCTGTATGTGTGTTTGTGTGTGTGATACGTGTGTGCCTCCGTGCGTTCGTGCGTGTGTGTGCATCTTCAAATGCAACACTTTTCTACAGTTAACAAGTTATTTCCTGCTTGTTGTGTGCCTACTGAAGGATCAGTGTGGTGAATATCCTGTCTGCAGTTAGAGGGTGTTCAACCAGAGCGAAGGGGTTTTATCTGTGAGCCTTGACTGGGGCTGATTGACTGGCTTTTCCTTGGATTAGGACTAACTGTGTTCCTCTGACCTTTCCATCTGTGTGATCATGGATACTGGATATGGTGGGCTGCATTGGTACCGTATCTAATGAGGAATGTACAAAGTATACAGTTGTGAGATCATATTTGGTGCAATGACGTTTTGTTTACCGTCCCTAGCCTCATGTCAAATCCAAGAGTTTAAACTAATTGAGGAAATTTTGAGGAGACATATGTTACTGCATTTTTAATCAGTGTCTTTGATGTTAAATTGGGATAAATTGTGTGAATAGAACTAAATAAAATAAAGTAAGATTTTTGAATAAATAAAATGAAATGCAGGTGCCAGTAGCACACAAGACTTCAATATCATCAATTACACAATGTCAATTAAATACACACATTTAAACACACATTGAGGTTGCAACAGCCAGTGTTACCAGGGGTGACAGATTGTGCCTTTTCAAACCAAATACATTCATTAACGCAAGGCTAACAGAATCACAGACGAGCACCAACTGCCAGTTATGGTTTCTTAAGTGACACAAAAAGGTCCATTTGGATGAGCTTCTAAGTCCCAAAGGAAAATGAGCATTTTGTTATAGGATGACAACTGTGAATCCTGATTAAATGTGCAGCCGTTTAGTTTGCACTGTACTGCATTAGGAGTGAGCTTGACAATTTTTTACATCACTTTTTTTTCACCCAGATTTTTCGAGTTTCAAAGTGAGTCAGTTCAGTTAAATAATTGTTTGCGGGATCCATGTGCTTTCAAAGAGAGCGCCATCAAAAGCCATTTGTTCACATGAACGAGCGGCAAGAGAAAATAAATATCTGCGGGTACTCAGTCTAACTTCAGACCACATTCACTCAGTGTGTGGTAAAGTCATGAGACACGGTCCATGGCGGCTCTGGAAAAACCATCCCCATGATTTTTTTTTCCATTCATGAAATTCCTAGAATTGGGATGACTGTGGGAAAATAAATTAGACTACTGTATATATCTGTAACGCTTTTCTTCGTATTGTTTTGGTGCTGCGACTGGCTGCTTGATGGGTGGCTCTATGAAGGTCTATTAAAATGCTCCTTTACTCTATTTCTGAATGCAAAAAAAAGATGTGAAATATCATTTTATAACTTTGCACACACAAAAATGTGATTGGGAGGGAATGTACTGGAAAAGGTATTTCTAAAGGTAGGCCGACTGCCACGAAGAGCCATCGAGTAATTGAAATTTCTCCCCACTATTAAATACCGCACCATACAAAAAAGAAATAGGAAAAGGAACTGTTGGTAATCTAAAAAAAATCTTTTTTAATATCCTCTAGAAGAGCCCTGGCTTTTGACTTAAAATTCCCCACCTAAAATACACCCAGTTCCTCCATGATTACATGTTCACTGTAAGACACAACAGACAGCAGACAGCCCTCTATACTTAACCACTGTGCCTTATTGGAGCTGAACTGCATGAATATTCTGCAACAGTTAATCTCGCCATTTAAAACACATCTGCATATCTTATACAGTATGTTAACACTGTAAGTGTCTGCATTGAAATAGTACAATCCTACCCCCGTCTCAGTGCGTAGCTCTATACGTAGTGAAAGTACGCTCCTTTCTTCAAAGTGTAAAACATATTCAGCCTTCTCATCACACATGCAGAAGAAAATCGTTCAAATCGATCAGCATGGAACCCCACGGTTAACAAAGGCATACAGTGCAAGCCAATCTAAAACCCCCAAGGGCATTTGTTGCATCTTGCAGTGTTGTGTCCATTCTTTCTGTTTTTGCATATTCCTTCTCTTCTCACATGGACAGAAGGAGACACCCAAAATCAATGGAAATTTCACATCTCTGAACTGTAGCTGAAATAGCCATCTTGGCTAGATACCAAACATATTGGACATTGAGCAGAGTGTAAGCCTCTCAAAGTGTGCCACTCTCCCGCTCTCTGGCGTCTTGAATAATTAGTTAAGATCACTTTTTCTGGCTGAAGCTACCCCATTAGCTAATTGATGATTTTACGTACTAAGTTCCCCAGAGTGTCATTTCTAATCCCTTAACTGATTGTGTAGATAATAGAGAATGGCCCTAACACATTCACAGGAGGAACCAAGATGTGTGTGTGTGTGTGTGTGTGTGTGTGTGTGTGTGTGTGTGTGTGTGTGTGTGTGTGTGTGTATACGTGCGCTCGCACGTGCTCACGCAAAGAGAAGGGTCTATTTGTGAGCTTGTGG
>JAVQJS010138455.1:0-12047 GCA_036024795.1 Galaxias rostratus | reverse complement strand
ATAAATAACCCACAGCTTACCAATTAACAGATTCCCCATACCTGTTGTCAATCCGTAATTAGTCAGCTGCAGGTCTCCCCACCACAGCCCTGCAGCGCCCTCTACTGGACAGATGCCGTACAACCCTCACAAAGGGTAATAAACAATCTAGACATCTGATATTTATAATGTATGTATATATTATGTGTATCAGGACAGACAATATTGGTACTGGTGGATTAAAGATTAAAAGCATTGCCAGCAGAGCCATGATAGGACACGTTTTGCTTCTACTTGACTACAGAGAAAGCACAAAGACGGAGACAAAAGAAAACGGCCTAAAATGGCACCTTGATGCATTCAATATTTTACTACTATATTTCAATCCAGGGGTGCCCAAACGTTTTGCAAAGAGGGCCATATTTGGTGAGGTGAAAATGTGTGAGGGCCGACTGTTCAGCCTGACAATCCTCGCATGGAACACAAAAAAATCCAAACACATTTTACCAAGTCACTCATTTCATATCTTTTTATTTATATTTTAAGCAGCTTAAACATGTCTTAGGACTTACAAAGGTTCATTGAAAACATGACATATCATTGGCAAATAAATGTCCACTGTAAAAATAACATATTATTGGAACTTTTAATTTAAAAACAGAGAAATAGCTAATCTTATTCAGATATGCAAACATTGACCACAAGCCTGAGGCATATATATTTATAACTGTGGTTTTGATAATCACAAAACAAAATGTATTCACTGACATTTTGGAGTATAGTCATCTCAGATGACTTGCCTGCACTAATGTGAAGGGTGATTCTGAGATCTGGACTGCAGTACATAGATCAGGTCTGGCTCAGAAGCAGTGGTTTTGATGTGCAAGATGTCACACAGGTCAGAGTCAGTTAGTCGTGTCCTCACGCAGCTCTTGTTAAAGTTCATAACCGAAAAGGTCTTCTCACACAAATACGTTGAGACAAATAAGCTCAGCATTTTCTTGTCAAATGTTCAAATCTCTTGGAACCTGCCTTCATCCAACTGGCGGTAAAAGTCCACAAGAGAGAGCTCAATGAGCTCCAGCTGCAGGAGGTCTGGAGCATCATCAGGGTCCACGGAGAAAGGAGAGGAAAAAATCATGATCTCCTTCTCAATAGCTGCAAAATCCTGAAAGCGTTGATGTGTGAATACAGTTCGCTTACCACTGCATTTGGCCCCTGAAGGCTAGTGTTTAGCACGTTCAGGTGCTTTGTTGTGTCAACTAAAAAAAGCAAATCAGCCAGCCAAACCGGGTCACATAGTTCTGGAACAGATTGTCCCCTTTTTTCCATGAATTCTCTGATTTCCCGTCTAAGAGAGTAGAAGTGCTGCAATGCAGACCCCCGACTGAGCCATCTCACATCGTTGTGATAGACAACAACTCCGTATTCAGCTTGGATTTCGATTAGAAACTATGGCGGAGCAAACAGAAACGAATAAATCTGTTCCTCTTGTTTGGTTTTTAAGACCGGAGGTCAAGTAGCTCTTCAGTCACGTTCATCTCATTGTCCACTATTCTCAAAACAATAAGTAACTGAGCGGTGTCAGATGCGTCCGTGCTTTCGTCACAAGCTAAGGAAAAAAAGTCAAACTCCTTTGCTCTGGCCCCTAACTGTCTCTTAATATCTGATGAAACATCTTTAATTATCCGTGCCATAGTGTTACGAGCCAGGCAAACATTTGCAAATTCTTGCTTCTTCTCATTTTCTACACCATTGTCATCACGCAGTCTTTGATAAATTCAACCTTGGTAAAAGGTTTGCAGTGCTTAGCAATCAGCGTTGCCACCTCGTAGCTCGCCTTTGTGACATTTTCATCTGACTCGCGGGCTCTTGTGTAAAATCGCTTCTGTAACGTTAAACCTGCGTCCATTTGCTTAAATTTTTTGCTGCATTAATTCCACGTTAACTTGTCATACATGTCGGCATGTTTCGACTGGTAGTGTCTCTTGACATTGTATTCCTTGAAAACCGACAGTCTTTTGGCAAATTAGGCAGACACAATTGTATCGTGTCTCAGTGGAAAAATAACCCAATTTCCACTTGTCTTGGAAGCGCCGGCTCTCCCTGTCAACTTTTTTTTTTTTTATGGTTGCCATTTCAGAAATTGACCGAAATGGGTCACGAACCCTGACCCATGACCCTGGCAGAGTTCAACACGGTGCTGCTGCCTTCCTCTGGTGAAATATAAAATAACTTTTTTTAACATGTCTATTTTATACGCTGGTCAACAGTGGTGGCGGACCACTTATTATACATTTTATGACAGAGGCTGCGGGCCTGATGAAATTTGACCACGGGCCGCAATTGGTCCGCAGCCCGGACTTTGGACACCCCTGGTTTAATCGGTAGATGTCATGACAATTTAAAGGGGTGCATATCTATGAACCAATTAACCTCAAAGTGCTTTCAGAGGATAGGGCACTGTTGAATCATTAAGAAAAACAGCAACATGTGGTTAGGTCTGAAAATACAGACAATAACGTTTCATTTGAAACCTTTTAAATCATTAGAGCTGGACTATTTGGGTCAAAATATGCCCACTCTCCCAAAATAAGACTGCACGTTACTTACTTCTGTGGACACCTTCTGCCACTTCTGCTTGCACATGTCACCAGTGAATCCTCCAAAGCAGACCTTCTCCCAGTCAAAGTGAGATTCTGTGGTCTTGTATTTCATGCTGTCTGAATCAGGTAATATAGTACGAATCTTCTCCAGAAGAGTTAGACAGTCTTCTTTACTCCACTCATCTAGGACAAACACAGACGTTAAAATATTATCAATACATTTCTTCTGATTGCACACTGTAATGGATACGGGAGAATTAAAAAATTGTGATTCAGACCAGCCACTTGTCTCAATATGTATAGGAATTTTATTTGCCTCAGGGTACAATCACCCACAAAACTGTGAGAAATTGCTTTGCGGTTAAAGAAGTGCATCACTAAATCATGTTTTATCCCAGCTGTTCTTTTGTCACTCACTTCAAGACGTAATGAGGTCACTTAGCATTGTAACCAAATGCTTGTCTTCTTTGCAACAGTCAGAGAAAAAGGTTACACCGGTTACAAAGGTTACAGTAAACAGTAGGGAGCACCAAAATCACGTCCTACAAAATGCTGCCCAAAGCAACTTTAAGGAATATAGAAGACTACAAACCTGAAATTACAGTTGGGCTAGAATAGTAACAAAAATTATCCAGAAAAAGTTTGAGCTATACAGTACATCCCTTTCAGACAAAGTTGAACTTAAAAAAAAGCACCAAACATTTAAGATAAAAGCAGCCTTTTCAAGTCATAGCCAAATGCCAGATTAGCCTCCAGAGGTACAAGTTACCTCTGTAGTTTCAGGATTGGACAGAGTTGTAAACCTTTTTGTGACAAGTTGAGTACTCCCCCTGCTAATTTAATAAATAGGCTTGTAGTGGTCACAGGATTTGGCTTATAAGTCTGGTATTTACAATGTTTACATATACTTTTCCATTGATACTACATGCAGATTGGTAAAAATGTTTGAAGTTAGTGATTTTTTCATCATGGCAGACTGGGACATGGTTATCCACTTGGATCTTTAGCTCATCATGGGGAGAAGGGTGTTTTGAAATTGGACCATATACTGTATTATAGCACCATCATGAGGTCAACTGGGGTCAACTTCGATTTGGAAATTTGAGTAATCGGTACTGACCACCAACATGCAGCCTTTTTCAATGTACACAGGACTGGATGTTATAATATACATTATACCAAATTCTAAGATGACCACTTCAAAAGACAATATTTTTTAATGGACTTGGGCTGAGAGCAGATTTGTCATTGGGATTTTCAAGTGGGCACCCTACATCCCAGAGGATTTGTTAATTTGAGCCCACAACACTTCAAGAAGGCTTAACGGTAAGCAATGATGTCTCAGAACCAGATTTGTTTCTGTTATATCTTATAAAGATTTCATGGTCTGTCGCAAATCTAAGAAGTCTGATTGTTGGAATTGCCACAAATCCATAACATCCACCTTTATTAGGGCACACCTTTGTTCCCAAACCATGCGTTCTTCCTCAGCTGATAATTCGCTAAAGCGGAGTTTCTTTCTTTCGTAAGTCTCGTCTGTTGCTATTCCAATGGGACTGTTAGTTCTATAAAATAAACAATTTGCTGTGTGTTTGATTGTTGCAATCTCCGATGGAACTCTCAGTAGTTGTCTGACATCAGCAAGGATTTTCCAATCCCCCATTGCTGCCCTGTGCTTTGCGGTATAACCATCTTGGTTTACTTGTAAGCTTAAATCCTCCTCGTCCATGTTGTAATTGTCCTACTATTCTTGTATGTTTAAGGGCTTAAATTACACGCAATACTGCTCAATACTGCATGCAATTCAAAACTCTGCTGCTAACCCTCAAAACCCCACTTGGCCCCCACATATTTATCTGACCTCCTTCAGGACTAAACCCCCTCTCAGTCCCTCGCCCCCCATTGTCTGGCCTTCTGACAATTCCCCACTCACATCTCAGCACCATGGGTGATAGGGCGTTTACTTGTTCAGCACCCAGCCTCTGGAACTGCTGCCTTCTTCCACATATCTGACAGTTTGACACTTCATCATCCTTCCAGTCTCAGATCAAAACAAATGTATTCAAATTAGCCAACTCACTGTATTTGCTCCCTTGTACGGTGCCTGACCGTCTCCCCTTGTTTGTCAGTGTTTTCACAAATGTGTCACTATGCATTCCATAGTTGTTGCCTACCCTACACCCCCCTTTGTATTGTTACTATAGAGCGGAATTACCATTCTTTTATATTTCATTACAATTTTATTGTAACTGTAAAATATGCAGTAAGGTGACTCTGGGTGTCTTGCAAGTGGCTCTCAAGTTAAATATATTATTATTACAACTATTGAATAACATTCCTTGGCACAAAAAGACAAACTATTTAAACGTCACACTTTTAGTTGCTGTGATCCTCCTACTCTTTTAAACCCGGTTGAAAAATGACACAAGAAAATGTAAAGCTGACTATTGTAAGAAAAGAACCATATACGCT
Source organism: Galaxias rostratus (assembly GCA_036024795.1). NCBI lineage: Eukaryota > Metazoa > Chordata > Actinopteri > Galaxiiformes > Galaxiidae > Galaxias > Galaxias rostratus. The sequence goes on along the minus strand of JAVQJS010138455.1, from coordinate 6,990 downwards.
GAATGTATGTTTACTCTGTAGTGGAAGTGTTAAGCTACCTGGCTCAGTTTTAACCCGTGAGGCCTGTGAGGCTGAGGACACAGTGCTGCTGCCGTTCATGGTGCTGTGTCCGTGGGCAGGCAAGACCATCCACTCTCCGCTTTCCTGAAACAACAGGATTGTTTTGTTACACGTCCAGACGACCTCAGTTCAGGTCTAATTAAGGCCAGGAAATCTATTAGAATACAGTAAAACCTCATTCGTACATTCAAATACCATGGTTGGAGGTTGGAGCACTAAAATGTGTAGGCAGAGATAATATCCTAACACAACTATGGAATCCATATTGAACATGTAGGCTTCCAAATGTCTTAAAAACAATGATTTATGTTGATGTATGTGTAATAATTTGAGAAAATGTGGCCCAATTTATTAATTTATTTTAAAAAACATTTGTACCTGACGGCAAACATGTACAGGCCTAGTCCAACAATCTGGGTACAAAAAATTGTTTCTCAGTCAAAAGAAATGGTTTCTCAATAGCAACCACAAATTTTTAAGGCATATGGTCATACACGCTTTTTGTAAAAATAACATAATGCTATTGATTGTCCTTCATTGGAAGGGAGTAGAATACTACACTGCTGTTTATTTAACAGCAGGACCATTCACAAACCTAGGCATACTGACACATTTAGTCTGTAGGCAGCAGCGTTTTGAGATCTTGGTTTGCTTGCACACGGTGCAGGTAACATATACACACATTCGTAATTTCAGTATGTGGTTGCAAACAAGTTATGTACTAGTTATTCACTTATATATAATTTGTTTAAACCTTTACATCAGGTATATACACAGCGAATAAACTCAAACATTTAAATTTTTGTCCAGCTTATAAGAAATGAAAATATCAGTCAAAGATAAGAAATTGACACTCATTATACAGTTTGGTTCCTGTGTTTGACTTGCTTAAGTAACCATTTTCCCCTTCCAGATGCGCCCTGAGGCACAAAATGCAGGCCCAGGCAGATTGAAAGGGGAGAACACACAACTGAAAGACCTGGCACATTCGTCATGAGAGTGCATTGTTTAACCTCTCCCAGTGCAACATTCTAGCATGACACCAGCTTGACTACCTCATCTGCAGGCCCTAGATGGAGAGTGACCTCTTTAAATAGATTTCTAATCTCTCTTTTCTATGTGTTTTTTCTAATGTTTTGTCTACATTTCTATAATTTCAATTCATAGATTGTTTGCTTTTATTACAAAAATCATTGAATGTTTTTAGTTGCCGTATAGTTCTGACATTGTCTATGTTCCACGCCTCCAAAATAATAAACCTATATAAAAAAAGACAGTCCAATGCTTTGCAGAATGTCAATATAGTTATCATAAACCCACTTTATACTGCAACTAGCTTAAACACACTGTTACTGCAACAAAGTAGAAAACATTAAACCTATCCCAGCCGACTTCGGGCAAGAGGCGGGGTACACCCAGGACAGATCGCCAATCCATCACAGGGCTCCCCGGTACGGAGCCCCTCTGGTGCCACATGGTAGAAAAAAAAAAATCAATGTGCAATCCGTGCCCTCGGTTTAGCAATCCGTGCCCTCGGTTTAGCAATCCGTGCCCTCGGTTTAGCAACCCGCTAAATGCAAAATTAAACATTAAAACGGTGAAACTTCAAAAACACAAAGCTAAATCAATTTAACTGATTTTAATAATCTAGATATATCTAAACTTACTTCAGTTGCAGTCCGAATGCTCCACGGGTAACTCATAGCTTGTCACATGTTGCTTGTGTAGAAACCGAGGGCACGGATTGCTAAACCGAGGGCACGGATTGCAAAACCGTGCGCACGGATTACACATTTTTTTTTATATTTTTTTTATGTGGCACCAGAGGGGTTCCGTAATCTCTGGATACGTTGCTCGTTGTTTTGGTAAATATTTTGACTTGCACAGCCCCTACACTTTTGGAAAAGCCTTCTATCGAATTTGGTTGTCCAAATTTTACCTAACGATCAGTCAAGAATAAATTACTCCAAAAGTTAAGGTAAATGAAGAAGGCTATAGCTACCCTTAACTAACTAAAGTGAAGTAAAGCCCAGGCGAAAGTATATGACAAAACTGATTGCTGTATTTACAACAAAAAATGTGTCTAATATAATAATCCATCCATCATCCGCCCCCTCCCGACCGGGACGCGGTGGCATCAGGCTCAGCAGGGGATTCTGGCCGTCCCTATCCCCAGCAACACTTTCTAGATGCTCCTGGAGAATCCCGAGGCGTTTCCAGGCCAGACGAGATGTATTATCTCGCCAGCGTGTTCGAGGTTTACCCCGGGGTCTCCTAATCAGTAGGGCGTGCCCAGCAAGCCTCCAAATTAAGCTGCTAAATCTCCTAATCAGATGCCCGTACCTCCTCAGCTGGCTCCTTTCGACGCGAAGGAGCAGCGACCCAACTCCGAGCTCCCTCCGAATCGCCGAGCTCTTTACCCTATCACTGAGGCTAAACCCAGACACTGTAAAAAGGAAACACATTTCAGCCGCTTGCACTCGCAATCTTATTCTTTCGGTCACTACCCAAATCTCATGACCATAGGTGGGTTGGAATGTAGACAGAGTTTCACCTTTCGGCTCAGCTCCATCTTCACCTCGACGGTCTGGTACAACGCCCGCATTGCTGCTGATGCTGCACCAATCCGCCTGTCAATCTTACGCTCCATTTTGCCCTCACTCGTGAACAAGACCCAGACACTTGTTTAATTTAAACCACATATAATCATAAGTTTGAAATATATTTAATGTTAGTACTCATGAATAGGTCAAATAATTTAAACCAGATTAAATTAGCGTCGCATCAGCCCATCGGATTCATTTTGCTAAGAAATATCCTACATTATACTGTGCACTTGACGAAATAAAACACTTTGAGGAGTTGTCACGTTTTAAGGAGCGCACCCAAAGCATATGGACGGACCCCATTACACATCGGGCACCGTGACAGACGTTGTCATGCTAGAGGCAACCAACCAGATTAGCGGTTCAGAGGAGAGGGGAGTGGACAGCGTGTGAACACACCAAGTAGGGAAAAGTTGATGCATACGATTTATGTCAAATTCACAAATAAAATTAGTTGGTTCGTTTTTACACTCCAATGTACCGCCGGCGCCCAGATTCAGCAATGAATAACGATATATATGCATATAACATAATAAGCGCGCCCCACCTCCGAATCATTTACAATACATTTTAGTGGAGCATAGATCTACAATTCTACACCACTCAACTATATCGTAGAAATAAAACAAGCACCGCCAAACCTACATCATGTGTATTGCTTACCAATTTCCTATAATCCCTTGACAATGGCAGTTACTTAATGTGATTTGCAACTGAGTTTAATTAAACCAATAAATAGGCTTGCTAACCCTGACGTCCCGAATTTTATGACTGCCAGTGGTACTAGCATGGCTACTAAGCTAACCATTAACAATACTCTTCTCAAACATATCACGCACTACCTAGACGCCATGAGTGTTTTCGTGAGCTAGAGCTGGCTAGCATTTTAGGGGACAAACACTGCTTTAAAATGGTCGAAAGCTCACTTATTTCGTCGTGCAATCACAACGTGCCACTCACCTTTCGATTAAGAGAGTAACCAAAGTTGTTATTGCAAACAACGATATTTGTGGTAAATGTAGTGAGTTTAAATGTATAAGCCGTAAACCCCCGGGAGTCAGTTCTTGACGGATCCGACAAAAGGAGCGTCGAGTTCGGTATGAAACCCCGCCCAGTGTCGCCGGGGGAGTAACTCATGGGTAAAGATGCTAACGTTATTTGTGTCCAAGAAAAGAGATGGCTAAAAATGCTTTCATAAAGCGTCTTGCAATTTAAAATGATTACAATCCAAGACCTGGCTTGAAAAATGTGAATACTGACAAACATATGTATTACGCCTAGACATTTTTAAATGGGCGTTTTAGGAAGTAGCAAATGATAAATGTTTAACGTCATAATTTGTTAGGACTAACTAATAAACCGACTGATATCAATAAAACTAACGCACATACTGCATTTCTTGGCCACTTCACCCAGATGCTATCAATGCTGACCAGTCCAGTCTAAATAAAACATGAGCACTGTATACAAAGCAAGACGAGGGAAAGCGCCGCATTATAATTGTAAAGTATTTCTACTTGCGGCCTACAATTAGTTTTTGGGTTTATTTGAGTTATCTTGTTAAAGTAAATGTAATGATCGAAATTCACAAAGTTTAGATGATTTGAATACATCTGTCGGTGTTAACGGTAGATGGTAATTGGGTCCGCTTCTGGAGTGGCGTGAGCCTACTTGCTCGTATGCTGCCAGCCAATATAAAAAATGATTGCACATATGAACCAATACTAACAACGTAGCATAGATTGCACTTAACGTTAATCATTTAATTAAATTAAATAAAACATAAATTAAATCAGTTACAATATTTTCTTAAGGCTCTTTCAATAATACAAAAATAAATAAATGAAAGTTTCGAATCAGTGTGTTGCTCTCATCCTCACCAATTACTGTCTTTAATAATACAATTAGAAAAGTTTGTGCAAACTTACAAAAGTGCAAAACAGTTGCATTAATTTCTTGGCAAAATTAGCCTGGGTCCATTGAACTGGAGAAAAAAATAATAATTCCCTTCAAAGAAATATGAAGTCCAAGTCCTTTCTGCTCACTTGTCTGAGGCTGACCCAGATACTTGGTGTCTCATCTTGAGTACAAGTTCATGTTAGGGGTCAGGCCCTGAGCTGAGGGAATCCTCAGGATTGAGTGAAGATGTTCATCAGTACGACGACTCCTATGAGATGTTTTGTTAAGTTGCATCAACGAAAACAGTTGTTCACACAGGTATGTACTGCCAAACATAGACAGTGTGCAGGCAACTTGGGTGCGCATGTATGGTATTGTGTCGGGGATGAAACGAGCAAACTCAACAGCGCCCACGGACTGAGCAATGTCCGATATGTCTATGCATTTACAGCAAGGGAGTATGCGATTAAATATTTTCCTTTTCCCACAAGCTGTGGTTTACGATTAGTAGAAAGCTGCTTTACACGGCCAGCAACTGTTTATGATCAGACTCACATTTGAAAATAGCTGCCTTTTTTCTGGGCACACGACGTCACCAACTTTAAGCACACAATTCCTTACAACGTCTCCCTCAGTAAATGGCCGGGCTGATATTCCGACCGCTTCTGCCACAATAAAACTGACCTTGACTGCAGCCTCGCTTTGAGATTTGGCTTTTGTGAACATAGCCTGCTGGGACTTAAGATTTCTTTTTAACTCTTCTACCTTCTTTAGCCTTTGTTTTGTGCTCATATTCCTTAATTGTCTTTCTATGCGTCAGTGCGTTTCGTAGATGTTTCATAGTGCCTTCTTACGTTATATTCTATCGTAATAGACCCACTGTCTCCACACAAGGGCTTTCCTTTTACTTCGATGAACCTGTGTTCTTCCTCCCACCAGTCTTGAAACCCCCTGTTTTCAGCATCTAACTTTATTTTTGTCATTTTGGGGGAGGGGGAGATGAAAATCAGAGGTGATTAAGTGTAGAGATTACGCGGCATCGAGCTGGCGAGCCGCATCCGGTCCGCGCCGATGCACTCGCAGTGCATCTTGAGACTAGTAGTATTATTGTGCTGTGGGCACATAATACTGCGGGCCGGTTTTAGTCGTAATGAAATATCATCCCGCGGGCCAGGGAGAACTCATTCACGGGCCTTGACTTTGATACATGTGAATTAGATCTATATCTGCCTAAGTTTTCTGACCCACTACCTAACACTTAAATTTAACGCTCACTTCTGATAAAATCCCGAAATTGTGTCTGTAATTAATGTAAAAAAAAAAAAAAAATCAGACCTATCTCCGAACTGCCATGTCTTGCAACGAGGATCGACTGTACTTCGGCTCTTGAATGTTACATTATCTATTAAGCACATCCACTTGATATACGTATATAATATATACATATATACTATCTAAGATATATGTAATTGGTTGCACTCCGAATTTTTATTTAACATTTTTGTTGTTGTTGGTTTGTGAAAGTCTTTATTAGCCAGAGGTCCAATATAGCACTCGCTTTGCTCTTATCAAGACTATTAAGTCTGCGATGCACTTAAATTTTCGAGTTCACTCGTAGTTTTACCATTTTTTTGTAGGCAACATTCTTGTAAATCGCATTGGATAAAAGCGTCTGCTAAATTATCATCTTTGTGCTTTCTTGTCCACTAACAATATTTTCAGTTGGATTTCAGAGTTGGTCATAGTACCATTGTAGCAGCAACTGTGGTAAATTATAGAGTAACTGCACTAGATTAGAAACATTGTTCTGAAAAGTTCATGAAAAGTCCTTGAAAGCCCATAAGTGAAAACGGAACTGGGTAAATTAACTGAGGGTTTCCAGACATCCCTTACTGATAGAAGACCCCAAGGTAGACTCAGAACACGCTGGCGTTCAGGAGGATCAAGAAAGCGTTGTTCGGCATAGGGACGACTGGAATACCCTGTTGAGACTGTTGCCACCGCGACCCTGCCCCGGATAAGCGGCGGATAATGCATGTATGGACAAATGGAACAGAGTCAACATAAATTAAAGCAGTGTGTATCTATTGAATAATTGAAACTTTCATTGGAGGATTTGGGAATTGAAGGTTTTTCTTTTGGAGGAGGAGGGGGGGAGGGGGGAGGGGCTAATTATTGGGCTAATTTATTATTTATACATCCTACCATCAAACGGAACTGATCGCAGTCGGTTAAACCGATAAATAATTATTATTGGATTGTCATAAATGGTGTTTATAAATCATGCACGTAAGTATTGTGCTGCAATATATATACATATTTATTAAACGTATTTGAGAAACAAGGTTGGTAAAATTTTAGAAAACAAATATTTGTCCTTTCAAGAATAGACCTGCTTCATATAACAAAAACATCCATTTTAGTA
>JAVQJS010138437.1:0-12736 GCA_036024795.1 Galaxias rostratus | reverse complement strand
ATAGAGAATTTGCTTTCACCTTATGCTCTGTAACCTTTGCTTCAGGCTGAATTTATAAATTACGTTTTGCTGTTCCAGTCATGTAATTGTCGAACACAAGCACAAACTATACTAAACTGAATGCTTATGTACATTAGCAACTACATTTTGGGATTTACAAATAACTATAAATACCTCAAATAAACAACTATAAATTTGATATTTCAATGCACTATTTAAATTGAATCGCAATTGACCAGTCGACGCGTTCAGCACTCATATCTCGTACTGTTGGTCCCTAAAAGCCGTTTTGCTACAGTACATCATGCCAAATTCCCATGCCAATGTCAATGCAAAGAAATACACAGTTGCCAACACATTAATGTGTCTGTTTGTGTTCGGACATTTGTTTGTGTGTGTGTGTGTGTGTGTGTGTGTGTGTTTGTGTGTTTGTGTGTGTGTGTGTGTGTTTGTGTGTGTTTGCAGGTGTAAGAGAGAGATGGAGATTAGGTTGGTGGAGAGATTGTTGGTTGTTGGTTGGTTATAGTTAGATTTTAGTATTTCTCTGCTCCCCAGTGAGCTGTCACGCACCTCCTCGTCCTCCAGGCGGCGCTGTGTGTCGGTGATGAACTTGATGTACTGACTGGTCAGTGTCATCAGCTCACTGTAACGGGTCCTGAGGGTCACATACTGATGGAGAAAAAGAACTGGCATCAAACAAAGCTTCAAACAATGGGGCAAATGTTTGGGTAACTGTTTTCTTTTACAAATGAATGCCATTAAACGTTATGCTCTTTTTGTATGCATGATAGTGCCTTTAATATCAGACAAACCTCCTGGATGATGTTATCTGAGGCAGAGTCCGTTTTAGATTTCTTCAGGGGAGAGGCAAGAGGTTCCACCTGGGCTTTGTAGGCCACAAGCTGGAGTTCGTAATCCTACAAAAACAACAACCAAAATGTCAATCTTCATACCTCATTCAAACAAGTAAAAAAAAAACTGGGTTGCACACTCTGAATAGACATATCAGTACCTTGATAGTGTCAATATATCCCTTGGCATGTTTCTGACACTCATCAACCTTCTCCTTGTTCTGCTCAATCTCTTCCAGAAGTTTCTGTTGAACAATTACATCAATAAATAATAATAATAATACATTATACTTATAAAGTGTATTTTAAAACACTCAAAGACACTGAAACATCCGTTATAAGTTTGGGATAGGTTGCGCGATTGAACCGAAAAAGTACTATATAAACTCTTTAAGATATTTAACGGTCAAATACACAGCTTACAGAGTACTAACGACGGTTCTACGCAATACCTTCTCTTGTGCAAGCTGCTCCTTCAAGGTCTTGCTGTCACTGATGGTCACTGCCTGGATGGCCTCCTGCCTCTGCTTGGCGTCGCCGATCCAGCGGATGAGCCAGGCGTAGCTCTCGCGGTAGTAGCCCAGCTGCCGTCCCAGCTGCTCCAGCTCCCTCTGGCGCATGTCGATCTGGCTGAACATGGCCTTCCAGCGGTCCTGGAGACCGGAGAGTTGCAGGCGGTAGGCGTCGAGCTCGGCGTCGCGCTCGTTGTGCACGCGGGACATCTTGTCGCTCACCGCGGAGGCCTTCTTCAGCTCCACCTCCAGCGAGTCGAAGACCGGCTGTTCGCCCTCGGCTTCAGAGCGCATTTTCTACATGCACAGCGGAAGGAATGGCAGGCATCAGTTAATACGCGGTCTTAAAAAAAAACAATAATAAATTACTTCCAAAATTAAATTTCAAACAGTCCGAAGACATATGTTCGCATAAAAAACAATAAAAAAATGTAAACGCAATGCAAACTATTTGTTTTGTACCAACTAAAGACTTTTGGCAGTCTGTGCTCTTATGATGAATGCATGCTCTACAACATATCAGAACATGTGCTTTGGGTACAATAAAGCCCACAAAAAAAAGTCTGGTGCTGTTCTCTAAACTGCCAGACTGGAATGAAATGGCTCATATAACTGTGGTCTTGAGTGTTGACAACAAAGGTCTATTTGGGGGGATTGGCACGCTGCGTTCCCTACCTTCAGCTGGGTGCGATAAACCTCCACCTCCTTGACGTCGTTCGGAACTGCTTGGACCTCGCGTAGACGCTCTTCATACTCCTTGAGTACTCCCTCGGCCTCTTGCGTGTTACGAATGACCACTTCCACTGTTTTTAGCCTAGGGCAAGGAAAATAAATGGGTAAAGGGAGGAGAGTGGAAAGCATGGGAAAGTTATCAAAAGGCCAAAGTGTTACTTGTGCAAGAGGGTTGCAGTGCAGTGGCGGTACCCATTGACTACATGCAGACAGGATAAGGGAACTCACTTCTCCAGATAGACCGAGGAGAGCATGTAGGCATGGTCCATTTTTTGTACAGTGATGTCGAGCTCAGAGCGCAGAACTGGTGCCGAGCTGGACTTCTGGGAAGAAGCCAGCACCTCCTCTGTCTTCTCCGACACCTTGTTCAGGTCCTTCTTGATGACATCAAGCTCCACATGGACTTTCTGTGACAAAAGGAGAAAAGATAATGCAATTAAAAGTCTATTCATAAACATTTTATGAGATGAAACAGCAACACCAACAGCAACTGAAAACACGGTTCCGTAACACAATAACCAGGAAGTGCATGGAGACCGATAGACAAATGTAAGAGCCTCTAGCTTCTACCATACGAAAACAACCTTGGCAGGTTCTCCCTGTGCCAGGGTTGGCCAGAGATGTCGTACCCCCAGCAGGTCATAGTGTAGGACCAGGGAGACGAGCCCCAGAAGGGCCAAAACTAACAGAGACCAAAGCTGCTGACAGGATGGATCATCCTCTTTAGCGTCTTCCATAGAACAACACAAGGACCTCAAGACTCCACACACAAAAACCCACCCTCTGAGCCTTGCCTACACAGCGATCGCCCTGTTCACTTTTATTTGCTTTCCTCTTTCAATCTCTCCTTTTGTAGATCCAGCAGCGGAGAAGTTGAGTGTGGCATTCCAGTCTTCCCCCTCCAACTCCTCCATCCTCCCTCCATATCTACTCCTCCCTTTCTTTCCCCAAACCGAGTTGCCACTTTTCCTCCTCGGGCTGCACTGTTTCTCTTCTTGCTCAATCCTCATGTTACCCTCACTGCTGTCTGACGGAGTCATCTCCAAATCCCCCCCCCCCCCCCCTCCCTCATCCAGTCCGTTCTCCCTCTCCTCCTCTCCAGCTTATCTTCCTCCCCACTGCACTGAGTGGGGCTTTGTCTCCCTCCTGATGCCAGTCTGTGGCTGATGATCCCATTCTAGGTGCTCCCCCTCCTTGGGATAGACACATGGACTACTAGATAATTAGTTCATGTGACTGCTATGTGAAGTTGCCATGGATACTGTCAAAGCAAATATGACCTATCTGTGCTTGCTAGTTCTGATCCTTTTCATATGGTCAAAGTATATCTATAATACATGAAATAGCCAATAGTGAAATTGTAGTACTATCCTTAACTTAGTTAAATAAATAATATGCACATTAGTATGATTATACTGTACATGCAGATGTGTGTGTGAGTGTGTGTGTAACTATATATTGATTGACATTGACATTCTGTGACGGTCAAAATTATTAACACAACCTGAGACACGTTGACGTTCAGGGGTAACTTATACTTTGAATGAAACCTTTTCTACTGCAAGGAGTAAACCACTGAGAACCCTACCCTCTGGTCTGTGGTCTTCTGAACACACTCTTTGAGGGCATCCCTGTCCACGGGCTGGCGTATGCGGGCTACGGTGCGGGCCTCACAGTCCTCAATGCGCAGCCGCAGGTCCTGGATCTGGGTGATGTAGGTTTTGCACACGGACTCATCCTTTTCCCCTGTGAGCAGCGAGAGCATGGGGTACATCAGGACGGTCAGAACTATCAATGACCTTTTTGGTTAAGCATTGTCTTACCGCACTGCTAATGAAATACTTACCTAAATTATAGACATATAATGTCAAACTCTATACAATTAAATCAATGTGTACACATGTCAAGGATATGCCGTATCTGTTGTTGTGTTTGTAATTTGCTCTATTATAACATTGAATCTACATATGGTTCAAAGCACGTAAGCTATCATTATTACTAAAGACGATTGATTGACTGTGATGTTTTAGGCATGCAGAAGTACAGTGTATCACACACAGTTTGATAAGCATGGCCAAAAGCATATTTGGGGGTGTGTTCTATGAAAGCTACTTATGTACTGTATGTGTAGTGCCAAACGAGTGAAGTGCTTGACATTACACAAAGCAAACCCAACTTGACAACTTGCTTGTTTCTGAAGCATTGTGTTGCATATTGAAAGCACTTTGAATGTGAAAGGCTTGGCATTTAGAAACATGCAATCACTTCAATCTCTTAAGCTTAAGCTTCTTAAGTAGCATCATTAGATACAATTGAATTGCTATGGAGAATCTTGGGTTCATTCTGAGCATCTTATCTATGACTCAGATGCACGGCCATTCACTGTCTGGGTGAGGTGGGTTCTAGTTAAGCTTAGCTCAGCCTACGGTCACTCACCTTTGTGTCTAAGCACTTGCCCTGAAACGTGAATTCAACAGTTACCCACTGTTGCCACAACGTTTCGAAAACCAAAACAAATCTAAAAAGCGAACTGTTGGTTGTGTGATTGCACACTGTTACGCTATGACGTTCGTGGGTGTGTGCTGTATGAGAGGGACTTACCTTGCTCCACAGAGCGGATCAGGTAGTCAAAGTGCTGAGTGGTTTTTGTGTAGTCTCCCTCAATCTGCATGCGGTCGTCGGGGCCAAAGCTCTGGGAGTCCTGGCTGTCACGCAGGAAGTCCTGGTAGTGGAGCTCTAGGTTCCTCATCATCAGCCTGTACTCCTCCACCTTCATGGTCTTAAACTGCAGGAGGGAAGGGTGCAAAGAGGTAGAGGTCAACAGAGAACATAAAGGAGAGGGAGCCTCATTGCCCATAATTACCTTGAACAACAGTTATGAGGATAATTAATATCTACCAAGCTACCAAGACATCCGAATCATGAAACCTGTATTACACACTGTTTCCATTTTTCACTTAAATTTGGATACTAATATTAAAGACAATTTGGTCGTTTTCCACTGATAATTCAATCACGATCTCTCAAGCCACTCCAACACAATAAAACACTTGTTTGAAATTTTTGGAGGCCTTAGCTACAAATAATTACTCTCATGGCCTAATCTATGCCATGAGCCAACAGATTTGCGGGTCATGCACGGTATAATTTGGGAAACATGCACACTAGAGCAGACATAAGGGAACCCTAACTAAGGATTTGTCTATTAGCATCAAATCTTTAAAGAAGAGCTTTTTGAAATGTTCCCAGTAGAGTAGACACCTAGGTGTTCTAGCGACAAACATCTATGTGACAGAGGTCACCGTGTTTAGACAAGACACTCCCGGGCTGATGTGAGACGCCCTAAAGGAGGTCCTCACCATGGTGACGTTCCAGGTGCGTATGTGGGTGATGTCTCTCATCAGGTACTGCCAGGACAGCAGGCTCTTCATGTCCACGTGGAGCCTCTGCCACAGGAGCAGCATCTGCTGGTAACCGCCGTCCAGGCTGGAGGACCCGAGACAAGAGGGACAAAGAGTGCGGGATAAGAGCAAGACCAGACTTTCTTCTTCTTTTTGTGACGGTGGATACCCTATTGCCGGGGTGCCCGCTCCCACTGTCCCGCAGCTCACCTGCTGACGCTGTCCACAGCCTCCTTGTTGAGGGGGGGGACGATGAAGCAGACGGAAGGCACCACGGCCTCGTTGCCCGAGCGGTTCAGCACCTTCCACTTGAAAGGCTGGGAGTTGTTGATGAGCGCACACTCGTCTCCCTTGTGAACTGTGATCTGGGAGATGATAGATCAGGTGGTACAGTCAAATAAACTGTAGAAATACCTTCTCCCACGAGGCGCAAAGTGATTGATGAACAATTAGAGTTTCAAAATGTAACAGGATAATTTTACTGACTTTTTAATGTCACTGAGAGACTTGGGGTTAGAACAGGACCAAAAGCTTTTTCGTACAGGCCTAATTCCTACCTCCATCTGCTTGAAGTCGCACACAGCCTGGATGGGCAGTTTGCCTTTGATGGGTGCCGTGGGGTTACGGGGCTTCAACTGGATGACGGACTTGGCTCTCTTGTTTAGGCTGGCCACGTGAGTCTTGAAATCATTCAGCTGCTCCTTCTCCTCCTTTAGGGTAGACATCCAGTGAAGCTGTGAGCTTACAACACAATACCACAAGTCCATAACCAGCTCCTCCTAGTCCTTGGACCTACCACGGCATCCTGCAGCAGATCCTCCAGGCGCGTGGCGGTGGTGGAGCGGTCACAGCTGTACTTCTTCTTCATGGTCTCGTGCATCTTCTTCAGCCTCTCCTGAGCCTCTTTGACATCAGCAAAGTACTGTGAACCAAAGCAAATCCCATTACATTGTTTAAAAGAGTTGAATGTAGGTGAAGGATACTTTGGGAAACCGTTACCATCTGTCTGCAGATCTATGGGTGGGAAACCCTCTTTACCTGGTAATAGGCGGTGTTTTCTTTGAGGTGAGCCTCGATGCAGCAGCACAGCTGGAGGAGCCAGCTCCACTGGGTCTGCAGCGCTCCTGTGAAGGACTGGAGGTGCATAGAGAGGACAGAGATGGTTAACAAAAAAAGGATGCGTTTGGGTAACAGCTTAACTATATCGTTTGGCGAGAAATCCATACCACGCAATGTTTATTCGATAAGCGTACTAGTAACAAGGCTCCCATTTGTTTAACACTAGACCATACTTGAAAACGCCACTGATTAAATACACATGCCACAACATATTATGCTACTTCATGTAATGGCCACAAGATGATGGTGCAAGAATCACCTCGACCGTCCTCTTGCCAGGGTGTCCCTCCTTCAGCAGCGCATCACCAGTGGCCTGGATGTCGTTGACCTTTTTCTCCCGTAGCTCCAGCTCACGCATCAGCCCCTGATCGAAACAGAGGGAACGTGAACCAAAACTAGCCACCCACACTTGGATTAACGTATCTCATCGTTTGGACAGCAAGTAACTTTGCTTTATACATATCGCCACCACAGTGTATGCCTCAGACTCACAGAGTAGTTGTCTTTCTTGGCGGTCATGTTGTTGTTCCTTTCGCTCCAGTCAAAGTTGACCTCCTCTTCCTCTTTGTCATTGAGCCACATCAGCTCTTTGGTGGCAGCAGTGACAAAGCCGTGGAGAGAGTCCAGGTTACGCAGGCGAGATTTTGAAGAGTTCTGAGGGGACATTGAAATGTATAAATTAGTGGCAAAACTATAGTTATTAAAAGGGATACTTTGTCACATGTAGATATTTACCAGAAGTCTGGCATACTGAAGGTCCAGTTTGCCCAGGTAATCTCTGTACTTGCCCTTACTTATCGGGGACAACTGGCTCTGAAAAACAATAAACACAATAATAAGACATTTGATGTGTGAACTGAGGAAAGGAACGCAATTTGTTCATCCCAGGCTTTACTTATATATTAATATCAAAGTAACAAAGGGCATATGCACAACACTGTTATTCCATGAGATGAATATTTCACCTTTGACCCTCTCTGGTTAGGTAGTACCTCGTCAGCCTTGGCGCGTTCTATCTTGGTGCGGAAGTCCTCCACGGTCTGGTGCAGGCCTCTGTGGCTGCCTAGCTGAGACTCCACAGTGGGCAGGTCGGAGCCCCACTCGGCCTCGTCCACGCGCCGCTGGTTCTCCTCCACCCAGGCCAGCAGGTCCTGGGCGTAGCGCAGGGTCACCTCATCCAGCTCGGGGCGAGGCTTCTGGACTGACTGAGTGGTCTGGGTCCCCTGGACCAGTGTGGTGGCTGACTTGAGACGCAGGTTATAGTCGGTGCGCAGGTTCACCAGGCGCTCATGGAGGCGATACACTCTGTCCAGAAATAGAATAACAGTTAGTCTTTGCTGTGCTTAGACATTTATACTTAAGTAATAAAATATATTTATTTCAAATTAATGAATACAAATACAATTCTAACACTGCACCTGAAAGGCTAAAGCTGCACTTTGTAACTGGTTTGTTTGAGTGCCAGCAATTGAACTTAATCATTTCAACAAAACAGTACTGTCGCTGCAGCACTAATACCAACGTCTGGAGCTGTTCCTCACCTGCGGTACATTTGATCAGCCTGTGGGTGGCGCCCGTCCTTGAGGAGTTGCACGTCGTTGAAGAGAAGGCGGATCATGCCGTCTGCTTTGTCCAAATCCCTCTCTACCTCGGCTGTGTGCTGAGCGGGCTTGCCTGCATTTAGCAGACGGATGTCCTAGGGGGGAGAGTAAAAACAAATCGAGTTAATTGCGCGCAAACAGAAAGGAGTACTTCATGAATCACAGTTGAGATACTAAGAGATTAATAGGCGACTGTCTTAAAGCTGAGCATTTTATGATGGTTGCCGAAAGCCTTATAATTTTCCATTGCATTTTCCAAAGCCTTATAATTTTCCACGGACACAGTGTCCAGCTACGGCGTGCGTGAACAAAACAACACTCGGTGTCGTCATCTGCAGTCGCAGGATCTGTAAGGTGCTGAAGTACATGCTTGGAATAAGGGACGCAAACCATCTGGGATCAGGACTGAGCTGTACGTGAGACTGCAGCACATGTCTGAATGCTTCCCTGCATGTGTCATCTCAGAGGCATCTTCACCGGGCATGGCCCGGTAATGAGTAGCCCTGACTATGACTCACTCTTCTTCTCCAGCCCCGGGACAATTACATCCAGAGCTCACCCCGCACCAGGCAAACATTCCAAAGGCCTAGAAAGCCGCCGCTACTACCGTGTGTGGCCCTCAAAGAGCTCACCGTCTGCAGCAGGGTCTCCAGATGGTTCAGCGACTCCTCGCACACGCCCGACTCCATCTGGACTTTGCTGACAATCCTCTGGAACCTCTCGAGCCTGCAGGAGGTAGACAGAAAAAGACAAGTGTGAATCCCAAAAGTGCATACATTTTCTTGACAAGGAAAAACAAGAGATGTCTAGGACAGTTTGCATGGACATCCAATGACAAAAGTGAGGCATCACAACTTACAACCCCCTGGAACGAAGCAAGAACTCCAGTCTATGAGGGTCAGTGACAAAAGCCATGTCTCGTCTGCAATAGCTTATAATAGGCCAAATTTCCTCTCTGCTTTGTCAGCCATTCCACATTGATATCCCATCAACTACACAGCCTACAATGCAAACCTATCTACTGCCGGAGCACAGCTTTTCAGCAGAAGTCAGAGACTACTGCACCAAGCACAAGAGAAACATGTATGTTGCTACTTACAATCTTATGACAGATAATCATATTAAAGAGTCTTTCTATTTAGGGAAATCCCTTTAAAAGATCTGCCAAGGCATACCAGGGGGACACGTGACTATGTTGTTGCATCTAAATATGGAGGCTGACAAAATAGTTACACAGTTCCTATTAAGATGGAGTAGGATTAATTTTGCCTCATTGCTTTACTATATCTTAACTGAACTGGAATCTGATCACGCAAAAGCGAGACACATGGAACTTAACAGATAGTGAGCATAACTTTAAGACTTGCTGCTATTTCAAAGTTTTAAAGGTTGAGAGCTAAATAACAATTTGACATGGGAAATTCTCCACGGACGCTGCAGCTTTTGCGGCATTACTCGATTTCAAGAAGAATCTAGATATCATCTATGGAGTATATTGAGGTGAACGAAAGAAATCTTTTGTTAGACCAGCAACGGATACACACGCTCTTCCCATCGTTTTACCCACCTTTCAAATTCTATCCGGAGCAGTCGTTCTCTCTCTAGGATGGCCACGTGCAGGCGGCCCCATTCTTTCTCCACGTCAATGGGGTGGTAGCCCGGCGGGACCTTCACCTGGCCTGCATGCACAGCGCTCTGTAGATGGGGTGGCCACAACACAATGGTGGTCAACCATCAAACCGGCGTGTGTGAAAGACGAGGCGAGGAAAAAAAGCCAGTGGAAAAGATATAGGAAGGGAATGCAGGAGGCGTAGAAGAAAATGATGATGAGATGGCTCACCTCAAAGGACTGGAAGACTATTTTGGTATGGTTCTTCTCAGCTTCCTTTGTGGGGAGTTCTGTCTCTTTGAACTTCAAGAACTGACGCCACACAATCTGTGGGGGCATTTAAATAGAGTAAGAAGGAACATTTAATTCAATTCACTGGCCTTATTGTGTTTGTTACTTTTTTTGGGAGGGGGGGGGGGGCGGGACTAAGGTGAACCACAAAAAAACAGTAAAGCTTGAAAAACCCAACTCTAAGGGTTAATGTGTTTCTATGTAAGTCAACATAGTTCTTGTTACATTTCTTGAAGAACAGCCATGGAAATGCATAGTTAAATGTCCCTTTCCCAAGTAGAACGGCTAGGTAATCCTATTTGAGGTGTCAGTAACTTTATTATATCAACATGTTCCCGTGACCACGGCTCTCAAAGCTTGTGCTGTTCACCTAATTTAAAATCGTAGTACACCATATGCATGCCAATCATCTGCTTTTTTAGAAGAGTAAATCGATTTGCTATGCTACAAAATAGTTAGTTTTAAAGAGAGCAACCAACTAAAGCTTCTAGCCTAGCACGACTGGTAAAGAGGTCTGAAGTTCTGGAAATGGTCACTCCTTCTTTTCTTTCTGTTTAAGGGAGTGGCAAATAGAGAATAGCTGAAAGATTAAGTTCAATAATCTCTTCCTTCAGGAAAGTTTGCTAAAAGCTCTGCTGAGACCTGCCTCACGCAAAGCCTGACAATGACAAGGCCTCATTGTTTTAGACAGAATTAACTTAAACATCTTTAAAAATCTCTAAAGTCTGCCAGTGCATGGATATTTTGTCTATACGAATACCATAAAATATTTTTTTTTAAATAGAATAAAGAAATTAATCCAACATGGATTTGCTTTGTAATGGTCGACTATTATCATGGGTAAAAGTTTTGCTCGGACATTTGCCTGCTGTAGACCCGTACATAACAAACAGCAAATCCCAGCATCCCCATGCTAACTGTGTGCTAAGAAGCAGGTCTCACCTCGTTCTCCTCGTAGCTGGCGGGGAATTGCCGGTCCTCAAAGATGACGACGTGGTGACGGATCCACTGAAGCAGCACGGTCACCCGCTCGTAGTACTCCTGCCAGCGCAGCTCCAACTCCTGGGTCCAGGCACAGCACAAGACACAGCAGGGCTCAAAGACCCGCACAGCAGGACCTTTCTCCCCCTCTCCGTCTTTCTCTCTCTCTCTTTCTCGCTTGTTCTCCCGACTAACTCTTTCCCTCACTCACTCACTCAGCTCACACACCACACTCAATCAATTAGGTGTCGATCATAGCCCCGGCCTTGTTGCAGTCGGACGGGGAGTAGCGTGTTGACGGAGACCGCAGAGTGGAGACAAAGGACGATGCACAGAGCAGATGTGCTTTGTTTTCTCCTTTATTGGGGAGAGTGGTGGACGCTGCAGTGTAACTATGATTCGATAACTGCAGAGGCCAAGGTAAGATTGCCATGCATCACCACACTTGCCAATACTCCGCGGACTGGTCTATGAGCTACCCTCACATGTTTCTATGCAGAATGATTATGTCTGAACAGATAGTAACTGAGCCTGGCTGTCTTTGACTGGAGCAGTCAAGTAGACACCGCAAGCTCCTCATTTCCAGAGACTCTACCAAAGATCACAGGATTTCTATTGCTCTGGTAAACAACAAGCCACACTGGGAAACAATGTCATCAAAGCATACTACAGTCACAAGCTTGCTGCGCGTCGCCCACTCTAATGACTTCCGAGAGCAAAGCAGCAGAATCCGATGGGAATGGGTAATCTGATACATTTCTGGGAAAGGTGATGGGCAATCATGGAGGTATTTCTGTGATGTTGATCTGACGAGGCGGGACCGGTTGCCACTTACGTTGGCCAGGACGCCGTCCCGAGCATCAGGCACACGAGGCATGGCGTCGTACAGGGACGACACGTAGGTGATGATGGACTTCTCATCAGGGTGTGGCACGTCAACATCTGGATAGGAAATGTGAAAACATCATGTGTGTTTACATATATTTGACTGGTAACGCAACACCCCCTCATAGGGTGTGATGACCTAATCGCAGATATGCCTCAGGAAAAAGTGCCAGAAAGGTTTCTATCATTTCTTTCCACGGGACTTTATTAAGACATGGCAATGGAAAAGTAAAAAAGACGGTCCCTGTAAACAGAGGTGCAGACTGGGCTTACCCTCTGGGTCCAGTAGACGGGTCACCCCCAGGTCTTTCTCTGCCACTGTGAAGGCCTGCTCTAGGTTCTCTATGTTGGTCTGACGGTACACCTTGGTCATGTCAACAAGCCTGGGCCTATGGGAACACAGGGACGGGGACATTAGTCAGGAGCTCAGCATAATGGATGGTAGTCGAGATTGATTCATAGGTGGATGACAGACAGGGCAGTAATAGCAATACAAAATCACTACACAATCTGAGCAATTGTATTTTTCGAACTGTTCACTGCATATTTTATGAAAATATTTCCAATAGCAACATATTATTCATATATATGTTATATATATGTTATATATATATATATATATATATATATCCATCCATCCATCCATCCATTGTCAGAACCGCTTATCCTATTCAGGGTCGCGGGGGGGCTGGAGCCTATCCCAGCTGACTTAGGGCGAGAGGCGGGGTACACCCTGGACAGATCGCCAATCCAT
>JAVQJS010138401.1:0-15943 GCA_036024795.1 Galaxias rostratus | reverse complement strand
TAAAGCGCTTCAAACTAAATAAAATGCATTATTATTATCGCGAGGTGTTCTATCTCTGGGTTTCCTATTAACGAGTTAATGTAAAAAAAAAAATGCAATCCGGCACAGACAACCGACTTTTAGAAAGATAAGAGATGGTTGTTATCTCATGACTGTCAGTGGTTCGAAAAAACATTTGATTTCTATTAAACGGCTTAAAAGTTAAGGACTGTTTCAAGAAAGAACAACCCTACGCTTTTTTGGGAGCAAAAGTTAATTAGGGAGACTTAAACTTAAAAAACACTTGTTGTGTGGAGCCAAGAAATACTTTGGCATGGCAAGTAACAAAAACGAAATTTAAAAACCGCGAAATTTCGTTCACCATAGTGAAATATAGCTGGCTGTCCGTATCACGGTGATAAGGTATGTCCTATGATTAGGTTTCCTCACCTTTGCTTGTTGCGGTCCTTCCACACGCGTCCTGATTTGGGTTTTCCCAAAGGAATCACTGGATTTTGTTTTTCAGTTGCCTCTGAATGAGTCATTTTTCTGTAAATCATAGATTGTTTTGGAGGAGTTTCAATGACTGTATGGCGATTACGGCTTTCTTCATGGTCTGATTTGCTTATCGCAAAGTCCATTTTACTGACTGTGACATCTTCCAATGGTATGTCCACAACAGGGTTCGGAGTGTCTTCCAAATCAATTAATAAAACTGGTGCCGATTCAGGCCCACTAGTTTCATACGCATGCACATTACACGGGAGCAGCGCAGCAATGGTCGGAACCTCAGTATTTTCGCTCTGGTTGACCGGTTTTCTAGTTCGACGGCTGGGGGTTTTCTGTATGCTGTGTACTTGAGAGTCCTGAAAGGCAACAGGGGTACGCACCTGCCGTCCGCTACGAGTTCGTGTAACTACGGGAGGTGGCAACTCGTCGTCCTCTTCAACCATTGCTTCGGTATTCAACTTACAAAGCAAAACTTCTTCACTGTTTGACATCTCGATGTATTAAGTAATAACAGCTAAATATCAATATGACAGTGAAGCAAACGTTAGTTGAACAAATATACTACCGTCAGTTCCGTGATTTTCGTAACCCCACTTTAAATCACACGTGCAGGATTTGCACAGCGTGTGAAGCAGTTTAGAGTTGGCATTGGAAGACGAGCAAGAGATTTTTTTCACTATTTCCGGAACGATTTTTTTTGTCCCTGCCGCTTGCTGGCCGAAAAATGCAATTACCACAACAAAGTCACATGATTTTCTTAGCAGGCATGATGATGACTGTACCCGGAACAAGCTGTTCAATTCAGAACTTTTAACATAGCTGTATGAATGAGTACGACATGGACTTTTACGGGTGTTGGACCATTCTTTTGCTTCTTGCACAGACAGTAGGTTTATATGATTACTTCAAATTTGATAGTCAACATATTTAGAATACAAACATTAGTGAATTGGCACTGTTAAGGTTGCTATTAACGTTAAATTGCTTAGATGGTGCACCGGATTCTTTTAAAAGTTGCCATTAACTTTAAATTAGTGCTGTTATGTAGACCTACCGCCCACTATCTCATTGTTCCAAAAGTTCCATCCAAAGTTCTGCATAGTGTTGTGGTCTGCTACTTTTGGTCGTTGGTTGATTTCCAACATTAAACCACTAGTGACTCACTAGGCTTAAATATCTTGATAACGAAACAATTAGATGCCTGAATTGCTATAATTGCATCGTACTTCGTTTGTTTAATTAATATAGGACAATAGCATAAACTGTTATAGGCATGATCCCTGAGGAATGAATACTTTTCAATCTACTCTGTCTATGTAAAGGTTCTATGCGTAGTTCTTTTGTTCTTACACACTTTCTATTTTAATTAACATAAAAAAGATTGGCAGAACCGTAACTTTTAGTGTCATATTACTTCAGATGCCCCTGTACCATAAAACATGTTTTTATAGGTGCAATATCATACATTCCTCTATATCTCACAGTGAATATGAGCTTGCCAAAAACTGTCACATTTTAGGTGATTGTATACTATATGACCCTCTGTGGTGTTGAATCTGTTTTAAGCTTGGCTCACAAGATACTTTTAGCGTGGACTACAAAAATGACTGCTTCCTGAAAGACGGGGAGCAGTTCCGATACATATCTGGCAGCATCCACTACAGTCGGATTCCAAGAGTTTACTGGAAGGACCGTCTGCTCAAGATGTACATGGCTGGACTAAACACCATTCAGACGTATGTTTATGTTTTGTCTTGCTTGTAAGGGTGTACAGCTTAGTTTACGATTAAAAAATGTTCAATGCGCACTTTGGCTATACAATGCATTCGGAAAGTTTTCACAGCGCTTCACTGGTCCCACATTTGATAAGTTACAACCTTATTCCAATGTAGATTAAATATTTTTTTTTCAAAAATATTCTGCACACGATGCACTATAGCATCAGCAGCTTTTGCTCAATACTGTTCATGCATCTTCAGCAGCAATTACAGCCCCAAGTCTTTTTTTTTTTATGGGGCCACATGTTTGGCACATCTATCAATGGGCTATTTCACCCATTCCTCTATGCAGCACCTCTCAAGCTCCAGAAGGTTGTATTGGAAGCATCAGTGCTCATTCATTTTCAGATCTCTCCAGAGAGGTTCAATCAGATTCAAGGCTGGGGTCTGGCTGGGTCACTCAAGGACAATCAGAGCCAGAGGTTTGATATATTGGCTCTGTGCTTAGGGTTATTGTCCTGCTAAAAGATGAACCGTCACCCCAGTTGGAGATCATAAGCTCTCTAGAGCAGGTTTTCATCCAGGATGTCTCTGTATATTACAGCATTTATCTTTCTCTCTATCCTGACTACTCTTTCAATGATGGAGGCTGTGCTCATTGGGATCTTTAAAGCAGATTTTTTTTTTCTGTACCTCTCCCTAAATTTGTGCCAATTCCTTTGGCTGCTTGTTTTGTTTGTGCTCTGACATTCACTGTCAACTGTGGGACCTTATTTAGACAAGTGTGTGCCTTTCAAAATCTTGTCCAATCAACCTAATTTACAACAGGTTGATCAATTAAGCATAGAAACATCTCAAGGATCAACAGTTAAAACAAGATACACCTTAAGCACAAATTTGAGCTTCATTGCAATGGAAGACAACAAACTTTTTTCAATTTATCATTATGATGTATTTTGTGTAGAAATTCTGAGGGATTTATCTTAATAAATTTTGGCATTAGGCCGTAACATTGGCTGTGTTGTGGGAATTTTTGGGGGTAAAAAGCACTATGAATACTTTCCGGATGCACTGAACGTTAACGTCCTGTAACATACAAAGTAATGTACTTGCGATCATTTCAGGTACATTCCCTGGAACTACCATGAGCCATCCCCAGGCCGCTACAACTTCAGTGGGGAAAGGGATCTCGAACACTTTCTACAGCTGGCCAAAGACATTGGCCTACTGGTCATTTTGAGGCCGGGACCATATGTGTGTGGAGAGTGGGACATGGTAAGATCAAATAAACAGTAGCAAAAACTTGTGTTCTGGAACAAATGTATAAGTATTATATTATTTGTACAGGTAGATACAGTGTACTCAGAGAGTATTCATACCCCTTCACTTTTTCTACATTTTATTATGTTACAGCCTATTCCAAAGAGTTATTTCTACACACAACTCGGTATGATGAAAAAGTGAAAAAAGTTTTTGATTATTTTTGCAAATGTGTTTAAAAAAATACAATTGAATGCCCCATGCACATAAGTATTCACATCATACACTCAATACTTTGTTGAAGCACCTTTGGCAACAACTACAGCAACAAGTCTTCTTGAATATGATGCTTTGCATATCTATTTTGTGTCAGTTTCTCCAATTCTTCTTGACAAATCGTTTAAAGCTTCGTCAGGTTGGATTGGGGTGCCTTGGTGCACAGCCATTTTCAGATCTCTCCAAATTTGTTAAATGTGATTCAAGTCTGGGCTCTAGCTGGCAAACTCAGACTTGTTCCGTAGCAATTTCTTTAGTCTCTTGGCTGTGCGCTTAGGTTTGTTGTCCTTTTGGAAGGTGAACCTTTGCCCCAGTCTGAGGTCCAGAGCGCTCAGGTTTTCATCAAGTATCTCTCTGTGCATTGCCGCATTCATATTTCCCTTGATCTTGAGTAGTTTCCCCCTTCCTGCTGCTGATAAACACCCCCACAGTATGATGCTGTCACCAACACGCTTTCCTGTAGGGATGGTATTGGCCAGGTGATTAGCTGTGCCTACTTTACCCCAGACATGGCGCTTGACATTCAAGCCAAAGAGTTCAATCTTGGTTTAATCAGACCAAATAATGTATTTATTATCAATGAAAACATGTCTGTCCTTTAGGGTGGTTTACCTGCGTGGCTTCTTCACAAGAAAGACATTGTCCTGCGTTCATCTGATCCAGGTGTGAAATACAATAAAAGTGAAATTATTTAATGTTCTACTTTTCAACTGTATGCTGTGTTGTGTACTATCCGATTTGTGTGTTTTAGATTACATTGCTTCAGTAGACAAGTGGATGGGAAAGTTACTACCATTGTTGAAGTCTTTTCTCTATCAGAATGGAGGTCCTGTAATCACTGTTCAGGTGATCTTATAGTTGTTCCAATGAGATTAGTTTGAATGCAATTAAAGTTGTCTCTCTGCGTCACTAGAGGGTTAATGCTAAATGAAAAGTTTAAATAGTTACACATTCATGGTTTCACATTGCCAAAGATAATTAAATGTAAATGATTATGATTGACCTTTAGGTGGAGAATGAATATGGCAGCTACTTTGCGTGTGACTACAACTACATGCGTCATCTGACCAAGCTATTTCGTTCCTACCTGGGGGAGGAGGTGGTGCTATTCACTACAGATGGGGCAGGTTTGGGCTACCTAAAATGTGGCTCAATTCAAGGCCTGTATGCCACTGTAGACTTTGGGCCAGGTAGGCTCACTTTAGGGTATGAGGACGTGGATGGCTAAGGTAGTCACCCAAAGCCTTTCTAACCCATGATTTCAAAGATTGGAAGATTGGTTTAAAAGCACAGGCAATGACTAATCTACTTGTTTACTTAAACTGCAAAGACTTGTGAATATATATTCAGTGTTTTCTTTGCTTAATAGGTGGGAATGTAACATCAGCATTTGATGCACAGAGACATGCTGAACCCCACGGACCCTTGGTAAGCATAATGTCTTCTTTTTGAATTGTATAAAGCATTACATTTTTGTGTTATTTAAGACATAATTTAAAAAAATCCTTTATCTTTTATGACAGGTGAATTCTGAGTTCTATACTGGCTGGCTTGATCACTGGGGGGAAACCCACTCTGAGGTGTCAACCGCCATTGTTGCTAAATCGCTTAACGAGATCCTCTCCCTTGGAGCAAATGTTAACCTGTGAGTGACAAAAGCAGTTTTAAGGAATTGAAGAATACACAGAAGACCACAGAACAAACTTTTTGGTTCTCACCTCATATTCTCGCACACTTATAAACACTGAGAACTCTATATTGAAATGTAAAAGTTACAAAACATATAGTAATGGGTCTGTATGTCTGTCACCTCAATGTCATTGTGTATCTAATATATGCTTGTAATCTCTAAAAGGTACATGTTCATTGGTGGAACAAATTTTGAATACTGGAATGGTGAGGTCTCACACTATATATCAATGTAATATGATAAAAATTTGTATAATTCAAAGTCCTGTCATATTTAAGCATTTTATCTCCTACTGAATGAGAGTTTAAAAAATTATATCTATGTGTAGCTTGACAGAACATTTTTGATTGACGTTCTCAGGTGCCAATGCGCCATATGCCCCTCAGCCAACCAGCTATGACTATGATGCCCCACTAACAGAGGCAGGAGACCTCACGGACAAATACTTTGCCATTCGTGATGTGATTAAAATGGTAACAGATATGGCAGGACAAATTTAAATTTGATTTTTAAAGTCAAGAAATAACCTGATATGTTGCTCAATTGGGTAGTATGTATTTGTATTGTTTAGTGAGATATCGACTTATTTCTTTCTGCAGTACAGCAAGATACCAGATGGACCAATACCTCCAACAACTCCCAAATATGCATATGGAGCTGTTACAATGAAAAAGGTAGGTCTAATTTATTTCAAAATTTCATATCCGGGAATTTCCGTGCTGTCTGTATAAGTTGCATGACGACGCACAAATTGCAACAATACTTAGTGTATATTAAGGCTCCAAATTAGTGATAACTATTACTAATACTACGTTTTGTAAAATGCCTACTTCAGTTTTTCCAAGAATGTTACTACCACAGTAAGTAAAATACAGCTAAGAGGCCGTGTCTGCTGAACGCAGTGCCTCTTCACCGTACTTAAGGAATGTAAAGATGCACCTGCATGCTCCCTTTTCAAAGTTACATCACTAGCATGCTTGCTGTATTTATTATCTGTGACAAAGCCAAAAAAATTCCAGATTGCTGTGTTTGTCAATGTTACTTATCTAAATCAACTGAAGGTGGGACTAGAAATAAAAATTTCACAACAACCCCGTTGGAAAAATAATATTTAGCTATGTCAGATTTTCATGCAGGAGCTGTATGGTCATACATTAAAGCAACTACAGGCAGCTTTTTTATATATGTTGTAGTATCAACACATTTCTTTCATTTTCACAATGTACTGTCTGTGGAAGCATGAAAAAAATCACGGTTTGAATCAGTTCTCTTGAAGTCGTAATATTTTTTTTTTTTTAAATCCTTAGTTCGAGTACAGTTGTTGATCGTGCTAGTGATAGGCAGTAATCAAATTAAAAAAACAGTAAAAAAAGAACATCTTGAATATATTTTCAGCTCTTAGGGTACATTATTACACTAAGAAAATGACAGGGGTCACAAAAAACTCCTCTTACATAATGTTGACTATAGGGCAACTTTAAAAATCAACTTTTTAAATATGAATAAATTGTATTATGTCTTTGTTCACTCGAAAATGTTTTACAATCAGTGGTATCCTTTCGAAAGATTTACTTTAAAGTTGTGGGTACCTCTTTTGGTGACTGTTATTTTAGTTAAATTAGTCTGTAGTGTTAGTGAAGCTAGTTAAATTGGCCTTAGAGAAGTAGGCCTACATAGACTACATCATAAACCCGTTGCTAGGGTTCGGTTTTAAATTATTGGTTTGTTTCATTATAATGTCAAGAGCGTCAATTGCATTCAAAAGAATACAGACATTAGATTGGACTACAGGCACCAATCAGGCACAAAATCGGGGAACCCACCAATTCCTATGCCACTTGTATTTCTTTTTTTTTTTTTTTACATTTGGATTTAGAAAATATATGCCAGGACTAAAGTGACTGAACGGGAAGGCTGGCACCACAATCAGCACTCTTGCAAATAGATACTGTTATGACCATTATGACCATCAATTCAAAGTGTAGGCTAGCACCAGATTCCACATCAACCCTCAACAGTCAACACTCAGTTGTAAGAATAAAGCATTAGAAAACAAATTTAAATATAAGAAGAGCAAAGCAGCCAAAATTCATGTCTTTTATCTATGAATCTGGAGAAAAACTATGGCATAAAGATAATAAGAGCTGGCAACACCAAAACAGTTCTATTAGATTTTCTGACATATAGTTAGAGCTAGTTAGGAATATTCTAATTGATTCACTTGCGCTAATAGTATATAAAATTGGAATACATTCTAATAAACATTATTACAAGAAAAAGTATAATTTGTTTTACATTAAGTTATTTAGAGCTTGTGTATTTGTAAAAATAACACATTTGGTTACCACACATTTACTTTAGTTTAATTCAGAAATGTGGAGTACTCAAAGATCACTTTCTGAAAATGGAATGACAAATATATAAACTTAAATGAACTTGATCTGGGCAGTCATCTTGTTGGGCGCATTAAGGTACACTACATACAGCCAATAATCACCAAATCCATATTCAGTGATACAATCAGTAGTTTATTTGATCGATAAATATAAAGCACTTGCGATATATGGTGACATGTACAGTGACCAACAAAGGAACATTTTTTTTATTAGTGTTTTGCCTTTTCCTGTTTCAGGAATATATATTTCAAAAGAGTAGCAAATTAAGTCAATGTTTCCTTAGCTAACGTTTAGAAAAGAAGGAATTCAGAGACCTATCATATGCTAAAGTTTGTGTTAGCTATACCTGCTGGATAGTTAGCTAGTTAGATAGTTAGCTAATTAGATAGAATAGGTTCTGCACGTCCAAGGCGGCAATGGCATGGCATTTGTGCAGGGAAATACATTTCTAGTTTGAGATTTTAATCATCAGTATTATTTTAGTTTTCTTTTTTTTGATTAATAATTAATATCTAGAGTGGCAGCAAAGTCTTTTGATAGGGTGGAAAATGCCAACTTATGTCACCCTGGTAGATCTAAATGGGAATGTTTAATTGACGTCCCCAAATAGTATGTATGTAAACCTCTGAACCACTGAATGTGTTGAGAGAAATAAAGTTGAAATACACAATCCCCTCGACTAGTATTCTGACATTTCACATTCTTAAGGGAAGTGATTCTAATTGACCTAAAACAGGAAACGTTCACTAGCATTACATTTCAGGAGTTGTGAATAACTGAAATTTGGCTACGATATGTACACTTTAAACTGTATTTTATTTGGTATTGTGATACTAACCATAGTCAGTCTTTGATTCATACATTTTGCCTTTCAGCTTCAATCTTTAACAGATTCCCTAGATACACTGTCCTTCTCCGGCCCAGTCAAAAGTGTTTACCCTTTGAATTTCATTGAAATCAACCAGGTGACCTTTTATACTTTCGTTATAACTTTTCTAGAGAACATTGTGGCTTTAGGAGAAGCTTTAAATTAGTTGACAAACACTGAAATATTTAAATTTATACTTTTCTACCAAAAAGTATTTTGTTGAACCAAATATAACGGATAGCCCAAAATGTCTTATTTACGTTGGGCTCTTCCCCAAAGGTCTTTGGATTTGTGCTCTACAGGACTCATCTGCCTGTGGACTGCAGCAAACCAACTTCCCTATCTTCACCCTTGAATGGAGTTCATGACAGAGCATACATAGCCGTAGATGGGGTGAGACTGTCTTTGAATTTAAATGAAGATGCATATATTACATTTTTACATATGAATTTAATATTTACCTTTAGTGTATGACAAATCATTTACGCCACAGATTTATTGATTTTACAGGTTGCAGTGGGGATTCTTGAACGGAACAAAGTATTAAGCATCAACATAACTGGAAAAGCTGGCGATCAAGTTGACATTCTTGTGGAAAATATGGGCAGAATCAATTATGGAAAAGACATAAATGACTTTAAGGTTACTTTAATCAAATCCCCTAGCTACACACCTGTCAAAATGTGGAATATTACAATTCTATTTGAAACACCTTTTCTTACAGTATCTCTTTATTATAATTTTTTGGTTTCCACAGGGGCTTGTGTCCAATCTGACTCTCAGGGGAAATGTGCTCACTGGATGGGATGTGTACAGCCTCAACATCGATGAGGCAGTTAGGCAGGGGCTCCTCTGGGAAATGAAGTCCTCAGAGATTGATGCCCCCAGCTCCCCTGATCTCTCCCCACCCGCTTTCTACATCGGCAGCTTTGTAATTCCAGATGGGATCCCAGACCTGCCTCAAGATACCTACATCCAATTTCCCAACTGGAAAAAGGTGTCGTGTTCATCTTTTTTTAATCCTAGCTAGTTAAAAGACCGTACTTAAAATGTTTTTTATTGACCAATGGATATTTAAATCAATCAATTACAAGGAACTACTTATTCAGAGGAATTCACTAACAAAAATATATTATATCTCAGGGTAGACTTGACTAACCTGCTGTCCGTGTTTATTTTTAGGGCCAAGTTTGGATTAATGGCTTCAATTTGGGTCGTTATTGGCCCAGCCGGGGCCCTCAGGTGACCCTGTTTGTACCCGCTAGTGTCCTAAGTAGTGTTGCACCAAACAACATTACTATCCTGGAGCTGGAGGGTGCGCCATGCACCACTGGACCCTGCACCATTGAATTTACTAACACTCCTATCCTGAATGCTACCGTCAAGGCTGGCCACAGCCATCTGTTTGTCAAGGATCTCCTGTAGTTGTGATCTACTGGATATCACACTAGTAGAGTCAGAGTTCTCTGCAATGCACTGATTAAAAGTAAAACAAAATGAATTTGCACTACTTATTCTGTATGATCATCTATGAATTATTTGTACGATCTGACAAGTAAGCTCATTTGCTTACAGTTATTTTCTTAGTTTGTGGAGGGAAATGTGAACTATTTGACGTTGTGCCTACCATGTCTGCTAATACAAACCATTATCTGGTAGGCCTTTTACTATATCTCCCATGTAAACCCTCCATCTGATAACCCATTTTGGGTATGGTTGAGATATAAGAGCCACAGGTCTAATCCATGCCCTCTCAATAATATAAATTGGTTTAGGATTTTTACAAATTTTGTTTACTGAAGCAATACAAGAAAATTTGATGTTGCCAAAAAAAAAAAAAAATATGGGATTTTATGAAAATGTTTTGTGGACGTTAACTGCAATTACTGTAATCAACATGGTTTATGTTGAATTGTGCCATATTTCCATGCTTAATTTTTTTGTAACCTCATTAAAAGATTGTCTATCACAATGCCATTATTTGTATGAAAATGTAATTATGCTTTAAGAAAAACATTTCGAGCAATGATGGTCGCTTTTATAAATTGGCAATCCCTAGAGCTTGTATTATGAGGTTGAGGTTAATTGACAATGGCGTAGGCTATATAAACACTGCATCTGCCGACCAGCAGCACTAAACACTTTTGGTTATCTGAACTGTGCAAACTTGTACCTACCTAACCCTGGATATGTGTAGCGTTTCAAACATCTACACCAAAATGCAGTCAGTCCAGACCCAGTTGGCTTGAACAGGATAATGGTGTACAGAGCTGAAGAGAAAGGTTGCTTTTCCAAAGGCATACCGTCTGCAACTTTTGCCTATACAAAGTGAAAAGATAACCGTTCTGATGTGTATCAAATGATAACTATCCTACCACTATGTAAATATATATATATATATATATATATATATCACATCACTATTCCTCCATATGCCATTGAAAAAAAAAACATTGACTAAACTGCAAGAATTTAGACGTGCAGGAACATCCCAAATTCCGCTGGGTGCGACAGTCTCAATGAAGGGCCAAACTAATGACGGAAGTAGTTTAGTAACTTCCTGGTTTTCGGTTGAAAAAAGTAATTGCTAAATAATTAAACCTTTACAATGTTTGGTCGGCGTGTCAGGATACTGAAGGATTTCGTGGTTTTATGGCTTTATTTTGTCTTGAAGTTATAATAGGTCATTTCTAAAGCTACAGATGAAGTTCGTACATATGAAGTTCTCTATGTTGACCAGGTATAATATTGCTGAGTAATAATTATAACAACAATATAGCTGTTCAGCTAAATTTAGTTAACAATTGCCATCGTTAAGTATTGATGCATTGTTCCTCTAATAAACTATGATTCTTTATATTAGCATTTAAGTATGAGCTCGTGATAATTGTAGATACTGTTAGCAAATGATAATGCTACTAGGTGGTACCGAAGCGTTCTTGTAAGCTACACTGCTAAGTAGGTTACGTGCAAGTAAGGTTCTTAACACTATTGATCACACCAAATTTACGTAGACTAGTAATCCGGCCCTATTTATTTTCCACGTCAATGTGAGGCCAGGAGTGTATATATATTCTGTTTGACACGATTTATAAGTGTGTCATCATAAAACAATTGAATCTTCCACCTCCCCAAAAAATTATCCTGGTCTGAATCTCAAAAGCCATGGTCGATAACCGCTATGCTACAGCCCTTGTCATTGGATCTGTGCTGAGCATCCTGGCCACCGTGTATCTCTCTGTGGCTGTGGGCACACAACATTGGTACCAGTACCGTAGTCCGTCAGCTAGTCATGAGGTAAGCAATGCCTCAGAGCTCCGTGAGGAATTCATCAATGGTGAATTTGATGAGAAGACCTACAGCGACACTCTGTTTCGCCTAAACGGTACCTTGGGGCTGTGGTGGAGGTGTATTCTGGGCCCTGGTCAGTCCCACTGGTTTAAGGAACCTGGTAAGCAAGCCCACAACCTACAGTATTTCTATTTAAGTAGTACAGATGGTATTCAATGTTGCGGAAATAAACCAAAAACCTTTGTTTCTCAATTTTCCAACAATCTTCCTCAGATCCTAAGATGGTTACCCAGTGTATGGGCTTCACTCTTCGCCAACAATTTGTACCCAAATACATCGAACCAGGAAATCATAACAGTGGAGTGTATTTGCTAAGGACGTGTATGTTTTTCTTTTTACTCCTTCATCTTCCTCATGCTCCTTCATTAATTTTGTGTTATTCATCATGCTGTATTTTCAATGTAGTCTACTAATTTATTCAAAAAACACAATCGGAAAAAAACTGTCGCAAGTGAGAGATTAAGTTAAGACTTTTTTTATTTATTGTGTGCGTTCTCTTTTTGAACAGACTTGTGGAGATGCCAGTTTCTTCTCCCCCTTGTGTCTTTGGCCCTGGTGTTCCTCAGTAGTTTGATTGGTCTGTGTGCCTGTCTCTGCCGTAGCCTCACCCCCACCCTTGGTGTTGGAGTCCTTCACCTACTAGCAGGTGAGAGAAACGTGCATAAAACACTGCTGTGGACATTTCCTGAATGAGCAGGTTAAGATAGTGATGCATTTTCAGATGCAACACGTAGTGTTACGAGAAAGTCACAGTATTATTATTATTATTATTAGCCCTATTTTTAGTGCCTTATCAACGCCTGTAGTTGTGATCCAATAGATTCCTTTCCATTGTCCACATGTCTTGGGTATTACAGTCAATCTATCGGTTCACGCGTTATATTATTATATAAAAAATTTTTTCGCCCCATTGAATTTAATGTTGAGAAAGATTTCACAGGTTGATGTTATCAAGTTGCAAGTTGTTATGTTAAGCTATACTGACTGTCTTGGCTTGCAGCATTGGCTTGCAGCAATGAATGACTCTGCCTGGTTATTATGTGATTGCCTTATAAGACGCAATACTGTCAGCCATGCGTTTTGTAAAAATTATTATTATAATACTGTTAACAATGCTAGTTCGAATGCCACTGACTCATTGGTAATTTTGACAAGCATTTATCATTTCATTTTTGTCTTTGTCTTTACTGGAAATTGCAGTTTTTTTAGGTCAAATTTTCTTCGTTTAATTTTGTTTTGTCATAGTTAAGATTTAGTGAGTGTTCATAAGTTTTTGTTCTAGTCAAATCTTTGTCAATGTTTTAGTCCTGACTCCTAAGGGGATTTTACATAAATGGCTCTGGTTTATATGCATACATACACATAATTCAGCAACCACTTGGAACAGTGGGCTAAACGAGGGGCCCGGCCTATGCAACAAGAACACAGTGGCTGATTTTAACCGTAACTAGCTTATACAATGCAGTCTTGCTAAACTGAATGATGAAGTTAGCAGCACGGCTCCAATTTTGAGTTTCACTGCTTCCAAAATGTGAGCAGGTAGATATAGACGTGTAACGTTAAGTTTTCCTAATGATATCGAATCAATAAAAAAAGATATATTTGCCGTTACCTTTGTAGACAGGGTTTTAGCTAGATTTGGAGTTCTCACAAGGCTACACGTTAGCTTATTCAAA
The DNA here is from genome assembly GCA_036024795.1 of Galaxias rostratus. NCBI lineage: Eukaryota > Metazoa > Chordata > Actinopteri > Galaxiiformes > Galaxiidae > Galaxias > Galaxias rostratus. The sequence goes on along the minus strand of JAVQJS010138401.1, from coordinate 2,219 downwards.
TTATTGTGTAATGGCCTGCCATTTGCTGTATACACTTACTCAGAGCAAGCAAAAAAATCAACATCAAATAATAAAGATTCAAGAAGGCAAAGGGAATGATTTGTTTAAAAGTAAAACAATCAATGCCTTGAGTCAGCAACTTATAGTTGGGCTTTCCTGTGTCACATTATCAATTCAATTGAATTGTATGAGGTATCCCATTGCGACAAGGAGAAATGACTACCAATGCACTACCTTGTTTGGAACTAATGCATACTTTTTGAACTCGTTAAAGCATTGTCGATGAAAGCCTGACTTGGTTAAAAATAAAACCAAACGGTGTGAGGCCATTTCATTGTTATGTGTCCACCATTATATTATGATGAAGAGGCACTACAGATCTAGCGGCAATAAACCCCCTTGTCAACAAACATTGTTTGGACCACAGTTTGCTTTGGTTGCAGAGGTTGGTTCTGCACTCTTAGGGTGGTCAGATGACCAAATGCGATGCATCACATCGCATTTGCGCAGAGATGCATTTCTAGTTACTGAATTGGTTCTTTACCCTCTATGCAGGTCTTTGTTCTCTGGGGACTGTGTGCTGCTTCCTTGCAGGGATGGACCTGCTCCACCGGAATTCTACGTTGCCAGAGGGAGTGGATGGTTCACTCGGTTGGTCTCTCTACCTTGCGCTCATCTCTTCCCCACTTCAGATGATGGCTGCTGCTTTGTTCTTGTGGGCTGCAAGAAGTCACCGCCGAAATTACACCCGCATGACTGTTTATAGGGTGGCTTAGATGAACACTTTAGACAGACCTTCAAACTGGGTCCCTACAGACATTCTTAGCTTTACTGAGTATAAATCATTCAAACATATTTGTATTTTTACCATTATCGCATTATGAATGAGGATTGACTTGTAAAGACAATCATCTCCCATAGAGGTCACAGGGTCAGGTTAAAGCCAGTCACTGATAACTGATCCCACATGGATATTGAGATGAATGGCATAAAAAATTGGTGCCTGTGTCTGATGTTACCCTAATCGAAGCAGTCATAATGCACGTATGGCTTAAGTTTGTATCATTGCAGTGACCTTGATGTCCTGTTATTGCGACCTCTGTACGGATCCATCAATTTTGGAATTTTTTCTTTCACACTCTTGCATGCGTTAACAGGAGTTTGTATCTTAATGAAAACCATTTTTACGGATTGTCCTATTAAAGTGTCGTTCACCTAATCATTTTTTTAATATGTATGTTATACACTAAATATACCTATCTTGTTTTTTTGTGCTTTTAGTCTTGGAATTTAAACTTAAATTCTTTGTAATTATTATAGACTTCCTTGTGTATGGTTTTGTTCAATATTTACTCAAATCTAATTGTGCCGTTGGGTATGTGTGAATAGAATTTGCAACTTTTGGAGTGTGTTTTGCTATCGTTACTATATTTATAAACATTTTGTATGTATATTCTGTATTTGTTTATTTTTGAATTTTTTTTGTGTTAATGGCAGTTTTTCTATAAGGCTTACAAATCGATTTTTCTTGTTTCTTGTTTTGAAGGATTTTAGTGACATGTTTACAGCCAACGTAAACGTACCTTCATGACTGAACTTGCTGTTGTTACTTAGGGTGTTTTGGTGAGTTTTTCTGTGTGTATTTCAGAATGCACTAATCAAAACAAATAAATGTCCAATTTGATGACCCGGGTCTACTGCATGAAGGAATTAATGCATTTTCAAAACTACTGCTACAAATAATATAAACAAACAATATATACAGTGTATATATATATATATATATATATATATATATTAACAATTTGGACAATCGTGCAAAACAACGTAGACGTGGTTGTTACAGAGAGCACTAGACAATAGAAAATCTGTTTCAAAAAGTACATTCTAATATCTAATATATACATTTTACTTTATATCTTTACTTTTATGGTTGGAATGGTTAAAGTGATCTTTCGTGCAAGGTGGAAGGCAATTTTCTTCTCATAGTATGCACACTCATTTACAAAGAACGGATACAGTGTTTCTTCTCCATTATATCTGACTGTCTCTCCAGAGAATGATTGAAATATTGGGTCACCCAATTGAAGCAGGCTGAAGTCATTGTCCTAAAGAAAATGAGAATGAGAGAAGTACATATCCACCAGGCTGCTTCACATTGTTCGCTTTGCCTTTATTACTTAGCCCAAATTAATCAAAACAAGCTCAATATAACACAA
>JAVQJS010138390.1:0-11837 GCA_036024795.1 Galaxias rostratus | reverse complement strand
AAATATTTTTAATTGGGTTGGTTAATTTAAGCAAGAGTGCTTGAATTGGAAGGATTTGTTTTCTTACAACACCAATATTTCATATTTTGCATTTGTAAAACTGATGTTACAAAAATGCCTGAAACAAACAAACTGCAAGTTCAGGCACTGTGTATGAAAGCCTTGCATAAAACAAGGAAATAAACAATTTCAAAAACTACTCAACTACCAGACTGTAGGACTAAACAATGACTCAATAAGCAGTTTGATCTTGGATTGTGATTGAATAGAAATGGCTGGTGCTTTACATGGTCTCGAAGGGATTGTGAGGTTAACACAGGGGCCATGACAGGTTAAGCACGATACCTGGGGTAGGATGATGTGGGGGGAACTAAACACCCTAACCTTAGCCCATCACTTGCTGGGCCACAGGGACTAAAAGGCATGGCATGTTGAAGCCCGTTCCCAGGAACACAACTAAAAATAACATTGAAACAGAAAAAGAAGCGCAGAAAAAGCAGACCACCTCGTAATGCTGAAAGGGCATTTCTCCTTTTAGTGCAACCATTACATGAAAGGGTTGGGGACAAGCAAGTGATGGGGTTGGAGGGTTTTTTATTTAAGACCGAGGTGAGGTCCACACCAGTACAATTCGGAGGCGGATGGAGGATTGCCCTCGGGGTGCCCTCTAGCTTCCTCATCTACGTGCATCGTGTCAGGGGTAGGGGTTGTCAGTCGGGAGAAGCATGGGGGAGTGGGGGGTTGCTTTCAGAAACCAGACGGTGTCAGGACATTCATGTCCCTGGGTTTGAGTTTATGTGGACGAGGGTACGGTTTGCTGGCCTCCATGCTGGAGATCTCGATCTTGGGGGGCATGAAGGTCGCAGGGTCTTCTACTTTGAGGTTGGCCTGGGCTTTTATGGCATCCATTGTGGTGGACTTGTGGAGCCCAAAGTAGGACTGCAGACTGAAGCCTCCTAAGTGTTGAGGGAGAAGAAAGTAGGACTAGCTTTACAGACGGATCAGGCTCCCATGACATGACAAACTAAACACAGAACACAACCTGAAAAGGGTTGAACAGTGTACCTAAACCTCGTTCCTTTACCTGTATTGGTTTCAGAGCCCGGGTCGGTAGAGGACTTCTGCACTGTCTGCCTTTTCCCAAAGAGGCTCCACCTCTCTCCCCCGGATCCTTCGTTTCCTCCCATGTTGTCTGTGTTGGTATTGGCACTGCCGAGCTCAGGGGTGGTAGTGAGGGGCGCACTACTCAAGTTAAACCAGCTCCTAGGATCAGCGCAAGACAAACCAGTCAAACACTACTGACCAGCAATGTGGAAAATAACAATATTCACCCTTTAGTTCTGAGCTTATACTAAAGAAACCCGCCTGGAATTACGAAGACCTCTATCAAAAGACTTCCCTAAACATTTTTTTTAAAGGAAAAATTTGGTCTACTTTTGTTGTTTCTATGCAGGAAAGAAATTGAAGAAGACTGGGTATAAGGAGGCTAAAGGAATGACTAAAGAAACAAATCATTTGACAAGAAATTGTTTGTTTCTATAGGAATCCTGGTTTATTGGACTTTGATGAGTAAAGAAAAAATTTCTGCTCAGGACAAATAATCAGATTATTATATTCCAGATTATTGGTGAAATGGTCCAATTTAATTCTGCTGTGAGTTCATGCAGTTGGACAGCCCCATAAATGTTAAATGTGCCAAAATACATAATATGCAGGAACTCAGTTTAGAACAAAAAAATTCACAAGGGTAAGGGGTTTAGAAGATTTTTAAAAATCATTAAAATTATCGATGCAGCCATAAACAACTTAATGCTCACCTGCGGTTGACTGACGGTGAGGCGTGAGGACTGACGCAGGGGGTGACACAAGGGGTGACACAGGGGGTGACACAGGGGGTACTGGAAGGGGTGCCACAAGGGGTGGATTGAGCTGATGTTGTAAGCCTGTCCTCCTTGAAGTCCCCGCTTGGCATCTTCAACTTCAACAAAAAAAGTAAGAGGCCATAAGTGTTTAACAAGTGACATAAATAGAGGCATTGCTTGTTGTTTACCAGATCTAAATCTATGCACACACACACACACACACACACACACACACACACACACACACACACACACACACACACACACACACACACACATTTAGTATCGTGTCACAATAGATATGACACAGTTGGAATAATCTTCCAGAAGGCAACAAACAGATCAGGTATCTGGAGATGACTCGCAGGCTAAAAACCATAATTCCAAGAAGCTAAACCCAGACGGTCAAACTCATAAAACTGCATATTATTTCTGGTCAAACTGTCTTGTCTATACATAACTACTCAATAAAGAGACAAAGAGTTCTTCTTCCAAGTGCACTGATGCACAAACCATATCAGTCATCATCCGTACCAGGAAAATTTTAGAATCCTACAAGCTTTGTAACTGTCCAGATTTAATCTTACTGTACTTGCTTTGGATGTTATTACAGGCAAATAATTCAACACTGCTTTTATACATTAACATCTAGTGAGCTACTATCACAATATACAGTCAAACAATGGTATTGACACTGATCAAGCTTACCTGTCTGTGTCTGATTAAGTTTCTTACAATGATCTCTGGAATTATTGTTTCAATGTTTAAATTCCATTCTTTTTCGGTATGCACTGCACCACAAAAGTGACATAAATGTCCATCCATATTCCTAGCAAACTGTAGATGCGTCTGGGTTCTGTTCAGCGTGGTGGCCATCGTTCAAATCTCAGCAACTCAAGAGTCACACTACTGTATAACCTACTTCAGTGCTGTATTTAGATTGCAGTCACCCGCATTTAGCTCTAATATTAAGAATGAAGATACGCCCACTTAACGCGATTGACGACACAAAACCTACTGCCCTTTAGCTTCTCAGATTCTTTAAAAGTAGGAGGGAGGCGGGGGTCATGCGGGTACGGTGTGTTATTTTCGAAATTGACAGTTATTATAGTCACAAACCAACAGATTGTAAATACAAAGAAACCTTAAATGATTTACAATTTATTATCAGTATGTCACGGACGTTACAACTTAAATGTGATAATTAGATTTTTAGCGAAGTATAAAGCTTGGTCTCTGGTATGGTACAAGAGAATTGGCTAACGTTAGCGTAATCAATGAATAAATAAACAAATCACGTTAACATTAGCCAGGCAAGAGGTGGCAGTGGGTTACTTCAAAATGAAAACAAAACCTTATCGTTGTCCGTCCTATTATTTGGTAGTTTTGCATGCTATAACACCTGTAATGGCATTAAAGGGACCTGCGAGATCGTGGCAAGTCAGGGTGACACGATGCAAGCTAGCCAGGCAGGATAATTTGCAAACGACCTAGAATAAAGACAGGTTAAGGTAATACGTAATAGATCACTATTAAAAATGTTTACTCACTAGCGATCTAATATTTACGACATTAAATTGAACGGTCAAAAAACAGTAACGTTAAGTATTTAGCCAATGTGTCAACGCATAAATGGCTAGCACATCCACATCCTGTCCTCGTAGTCCTAGAGATAGCTCGCTAGCTGGCTAGCTAGCTAATAAAAACAGCTTGCTAACATTTTCTGCGTTTTGTCAAAAACAGCTAAAATTATAGGAATAAAATGTACAACATTATTACCTTTTGATGAGACAATTTCTTTTACTTTTCAGTCCAATCCACTTTGCTATTTTACCCATTTTAAGGTATTTTGAAAAGGAAATAGGAGATAATAGGAAGATGAAGTACACTGTGTCCAAATTCCAAACAGGCCTCACTCCTTTTTTGAAAGGAGCTCTCTGATTCGCCCTTTCAGAAATAGTAAAAAAAAAAAATGCATAGCCACGTAGAGCCGGGTGGAACAATTACATAATATGTTTACCTTCTCACACCGTGGCACCGAACATGATCAATAACAATAAAATCTAACATAAAAAACCCGATAAATGTTGACTAATTGCTTGTTATGCTTATCTTCTAACACACCGTGACACCAACCATGATCAATAAAAATAAATTTAAAAACCCCCCGAAAAGAACACTAAGACCCTAGAATCCGAATATAAAGCCCATGATAGTATGCAAAGGTATATTTCAATCACGCTGTACTGTATAACATCCTTTGCAAAGCTTTAGTTTGACTCCAGTAATTTAGGGAAAACTGAGGTTCCATGGATTTTTGAGCAAATAAGTAAACACATTACCCATTAGTTGGGACTAACTACCCGGTCATTGCACTTTTGTCTTGAACCAAAAACCCTTTTTGGACCTGGTAAGCTATTGAGGACTAATAATTCTAACCTGCTTAAAGTTAGCTAAGAAGAATGTAAGTTTTATTGTAGGTTTAATTTGAACTGTTACATAAAAAAAACCCTGCTTTTCACACGCGCCTTGTTGGAACATTTATTAATAAGTTGCAAGCACATGACGAGGGAGTTGCTGAAGCACGTTGTCCAACATCTGCTCTCAGTGGACAATTTATTCCCGAAACCTGATACTCACAGGGTTGTCAGCCAAGCGGTGGAAGTGTGTCTCCTCGGCAGACAAGCCCCTGTGCGGGGTGTAGCCAGACTCAGTAAGCCCCGCCTGGTGCTCGAACTTCTGCAAACTCTCCTGGGTCTGCTCTACAGGACAGGGGAGGTTAGCAGTCACAAGCATGAACATTCTAACATATGGTGTGGGGCACGCAGTTTATAGATCTTGCCGTTGCATTGTAAGGGACGACTGAAAGACATCCGCAACATTATTTAAAAAATATACTTTGAAGTGTTTGTCAGAAAAACAAGGATAAGTCAATAAAAGAAGATGGACTAATGAATGGCTCCGAGCCTACATTTGTTGACTTACTTATCATGAGTGTGGTCATGAGAGAACAGGCTTTAGCCTTGACCACGGGAACATGTGGCTGGGCTAGTGCAACACTCTCCAAGGACCTGGGTTGGGTACCCAGCATGGTGACTTCTTTCTCTTCCTAGTCACAAATGTATACAATATAACACTATATTGTAATACATTTTTGCAACATAGAAGTATGATGTGTATTCTCTTTGGGTAAGCTAGTACAGAGAGTTTTACTATAAACTGTATAGTTTAGTATATAGAGGGAGCATCACATCTGCAATTCTTTTAAACTTCCTCTGAGGTATGACAGGGTCCTTCCAGAAGATGTTGACACTCATGTCGTGGGGTGGAGACGGCATTGGGGCGTCCAGGTTGTCGTTGTAGCTGATGGCATGTCGGCCTGTTGCCCGTGGCGGTGACATGTCCCCAAAGTGACTTAACATACATGACGGCATGCCAAACTCCAGTGCTGGTGGATAAGAATTATAGCAATAACCAAGATTGCGACAGGAATGATTGGACTCTGCACTGTGTACTCTGTAAATAAGTAACCAACAAATCTGTCCACTGTCACTGTTCACAAAATAAATTATTGGTGGTAGTGCTGCCACCTGCCTTTTTTTATTGAAAGTTGTTTGATTTATCTTATGTTAATTTATTCTACTGAACTATATGATTGCACTTTTATCTGAGTTGATTAGTATGTTAATCAAAATTAAGAGTTGCACCTTATTACCATTCTAAAAAGGGTGATTTGATATAAAATGCCCCCCAAAAAAGCTGCCACCAATTTTGGTGCTACTGCCACTAACCACACAAACTTAGTGGCAGTGGTGTTACATGTTAGCCTTGAGTCCTGCCTGTGTGGGTCTCCCCGCCCATTCTCGTCTTCACGCTGACTCTCACTCACATCATCATTCTCATATTCATTAAGATAGCATTGAAATTACAGAAATACCTGGAAGGTCTCCCCGTCTGGATGCCATGCTGCAGGCAAAGGACCAAACCACAGGGCGCTGATTGTGACTGCCGTGGTTCTCTGGATCTCTGCATATAGGAGAACAAAACAGCCCAGCCCATCAGATCCATGTGCTAGATCTACAGTATGCCCCACTATTTCTAGATGTGCATGGTAGTGTTAGACATTAATATCATAATAGCACAAAAGGTAAAATTAAAGACAAAACTGTACTCACCTTATGAATCACCAATGGTGTAATTCGTTTGGAACTTATTGTGGCAATGTGTGACTTGAAAAAGCTCGGTCTGTTACGAATAGAGCACACTGCTGTGGGCCTGCATCCACTTCTGTAAATAGAACCAGAGTCTGGTTACTAACCGTGTGGATGTTTGACGTCGGACACATTGGGACATTTGATGTCAAGAGACATTTTGATCCAAGACATTTGCTGAAGAGAGCTAATTTAACCGCCTACTGACGGTTTGGCAGAACAACGATGGTCTGATATAGCAATTTGGGGGACAACAACAGATGACGCCTTTATTCATTATAATGGGATAAAATGCACATTATAATTCCTGTTGGTTGCCATGAATTTGCTTTAACTGCAGTCATGTTTATGAAGCATACACCCGTATAGGTGTCATGCAGTGGCATACACAGCCCAGGCTGTTCAACAGAGTGACCCTTTAGCATTGTTTGTACAGGTTAGGTCCTCCTAGTGATTGTCCTTGGACATAGGTGTTTGTAAAGGAAATTATTAAATTGACTATTTCCATGGCCTTGAAACGACAAAACCTTTACAATGGGCATACATATTAGACAGGTGGAGTGACTTTGGCAGAAAAATTGCTTCTTTAAGGACTTTCATAATCAGACAATTACTATTACTACACACACAGATTAGGTTTTAATTGATTATAAATAAAATGTATTTAATCCTTCTAGGCATATGCCCTAGATGACTATGAAACAAAACCCAACATGAAATTTAAATGACAAATTACTCTAGTCACTCAGTGTAGTCTAACAATGAAAAACTAATCATGAAAATACATCGCATATTTTCAACATAAAACATTATATTTTAGATGGCTGTTGTCTTAATTTGCCCAAAAAATAATATTTTCTTACCTTTTATATTCTATATCGACGTTAGCAAAATAGCTTAGTTCCAACTGTGGGTGAGACAATTCCGGCTGTCTGATGATGGTTAACAATCGCGGTCGACTGTAGGCATGACTTTTGGAAATGGAAACGCACATGCAGCCAGCTGTATAGTGGGAACGTACATATTGCGAAAGTGACTCTTGTGGAATAAGCGGAAGTGATGGTCTGATTCAAAATTCTAAAAGTGAAAGTTCATACGGGCAAAATAAGGATATTTGACGTTTCTTTCAGGGAGGGATTAAATAACAAAGGCATTTTCATTTCTTCATTATGATACATTTATAAAAATCAATACAAGTTTGTAATGTTTATTATAATAAGTGATAGGTGCAGATGCATGCCACTCGACGTGTACATTACTTACGCGTAACACCTATGTTCTAGCTCATATATTTGTTCATATAAATTATTAATTGAATATAATGTGTAATCTATTATTCAAACACATTCTAACTGAAATTTTGCAGTTTATTTATAATTTAATTTAATTTAGTGTTGGACTGTTCTGTTCCCAATGCAGTTTTTTTATATAAATGAATTTGCCCTGATAATGCATGACTGCTTTCGTTTGGAAGTGGGGTATATATAAATATCTAGGCGCGTCTGCCGATTAGGTTTCCTCCTTATATCATGTGGTTAACCTTTAGAAGAAGGGGCCCAGTTTATGTAAGACTTACATAATAATTATTATTGCCCTGCCATGCTCTGACGCAGCAAACACACAAGAGTATGCAACTCTGGACACTTGCCTGCAAGTTTGTTAGACAAAATAAAATTCTGTCCGAAGCTGATTGCAATGCGTAATTTTGTGTCCCATTTTCTTTAAACGTTTGTTTGTTGCCCAAAGAAAACATATTGCTGTGGTAGGGATTTTTTTTATTTCATTCATTTAAAAGATAAAAAAACATAGGACATTCCAGTGGTCCCATAGTGGTAAGTGATCAGTTGTCATCAGTCTGTGTTGCTTTCGATGAAGGTGGGCTCAGTTGGTCTGGGCAGGGTAGTTGCATGGGTTGTCGCTTTACTACAATAGTACAGGATATTGTTTTAGAATAGATTTAACCATCCGTTTTAGGGAAAAAGCTGGGATCAAAACAGAAAAACAAATGTTCTATCTCTAACAATCATACACTCAACAGACATCATTTTTACTGTAGTGTGCAATGTCATACACTTACACAAAACTTGCAATGAGCTGTTGCACTTTTGAAATGTTGGGGTCCAAGCAGTACTGGAGGCCATTCTTTAAACTGACACTGTAGGATGAGAGCAAAGTGAGTTCCACAAATAATACTTGATATTCATAAACAGCAATTCCTGTGACGAGCAGTAAAATTGCTCATGCTTTATATTTTCTTAATCCAAGTGTGAACAGACGTGATACTGTCGAGTTTCATAGTAGACGACAAACAAAATCTCATATGTGTTTTTTAATCAACGTGATCCTCAGGAGGATTTTGATGTGCACACAGGTGAACACAGGTAGAATGCGAGAAAAAAATTAAATAAATGTGCATCTAATTCAACGTTACTCTCTAAGGATCCACTTACATGACCTCTGTCTTGTCACAGAAGGGACTTGGAGGGTAGATCAGGACGTCCTGAACAGTGGATACACGGAGCTTGTAACCGTTTCTGACCCGGCGGCAAGTACAGCGCTGATTCACTGGACCTGGAGAGGAAAATGTAAGCGCAACATGATTTGACAAAGGCCTGCATGATCTATAAAATCTTGATTTTTTTTCTTCTGTTTTTCACATTGTTTTCTATCCTGTAAGGGGTTGTAGTTAACCAGGTTAATTTAATTTAGCTAATTTAAATGATCTATAATACCACTGTGATCAGTTTGAATCCTAATGATTTTTCAATAACCCTGACCCGTACAAACCAAAATAGACCCATTAAAACAAATGTCCCAAACAGTCTACTCACGCTGGGCAAAGATGACACAGACAGTGAAGGCGAGAAGCAGAAGGATTCTGGTGGTCATGGTGGCGTTGGTCTGCTGTTTCGATGGTAAATATGCCAAAGTGTGTTTCACAGTGACACAGAGCTGACAAGGTGAAAGGAACAACTGCAACTTTGAAGGCGTAAGCCTCTTATATACACACATCTGACAAATGGTGTTCTACCTCGTCCTTCCTGTGATCACAGGAAATTTCCCCCTTTATGGAAAGTAACCCAAAAATTACTCCACTCTGTACCGCAAACTTATTATAAAACTTTCTAATTCCCCTAATACTCTTCACAGACTTCTCAAATGCCCCTCTTTTCATCAGGCCATACCTATAGTTCAAATGTGTGAGCTCCATAGGGCCAAATAATGATCACATTTCTTAGGTAGTCACTTGGAAAAAAATGTACAAGAAATGTGTATGTAATGTGTGTGTAATAGAAAATCATAATGTTGACTGTGCGTGTGCACATTCATGTTTTTCTGTTTGTTTAGCTGCATTAGACAGAGGCAGGAAACTGATATCTAATTGTGAGCACATTTTGAAACAACAAAACAACCCTGCTATTACAATGTGTATCAATACTGTCTCCTAATAGAGCATTTACTTGTACTTAAATGTTTCCTTGTCCATCTGCACCATACATCGATGCCTGGACTGCCCTGCTAAGAGGGATGATGAAACCTTGGCTGGTGTGATGTGTGTGGTGAACTGTGTGTATGCGTTTGGTGTAATTTATGTGTGTGTATGTGTGTGTGTGTGTGTGTGTGTGTGTGTGTGTGTGTGTGTGTGTGTGTGTGTGTGTGTGTGTTTGGCCATTGTACATAGCCAGACAGCGATTAGCAATACTGTGTGCACCTTCTACACATTGTGTGGTTAACACTTCTTGCAGCATGTGCAATGTTCTTGAGCTTGTCTTTCCATGGTAGCAACCAAAATGTTTGCCAATTCTCACGCATTGTCAGCTCTGTTATAGACATAAGGTTTCTGAACATATTGTGCCGTTTATTACAACATTGTCCTTCGTGGTAGTAAGGTTTTGAGATTGCCCTCCTGGTATTTACAGTTGCATGTTTCTTTCTTTCCCTTTTCGTCTTGGCTTCAATTGATTTTCTTTTTCCGTTTGTGCTAGAAGTGACAACGCTATTATTTGTCTGTCGCAAACTCTTGTGTACTGCATCACATGGCAGGATTCTCATTTTGACAAAAATCCTCTAGATTTGGCCGACAAAAAAGGCCTTTCGGATTTCACTTCCTGTTCCCCATGGCTGGAGACAGTCATTATTTTAGTCACATTGTTTGTGCAGGGAACAATCCCTTCAAAATTCTTTCCTCTATTAGCCAACCACCCTTTTAGATGGCGTTTGGACTGAAACTAATGAGCATTACTGATTCTGCGACAAATTAAAGCTGCTCTCACAGTGACCTAGTATAGTTCACCCCATGCACTCAAAGAACAACGGAAACAAACGCCAGAGCCTCAATCAAAACCAAAAATAACAAAACACAGATCGATCCATGACAGCATACGTTCTACCATTTGAATTTGGTTTGACGGTATTACCCAGTAAGTGTGATGTCTCACTAAACCTCACAAATGTCTTTTCAACACCTCATTCTTTGTAGTAGTGCTAGCAGAGTTCACGGAGGGTCTGAGTCACGTCTGTTCTTCGTATCTCCGTGGTCCCTCATGGCAATAGAGGGGGGCTTCTGAGGTTTGGTGCCACCGCCCTCACTCGGCGAGCTGCAGCTGGTAGGTGAATGCATTACGAAAGTGAATATTTCATGTGCTTTATTTATAGGCAAATCCAGCTAGTCGGCGGAGTACAGAATGTTCCTGCTCGTGCACTCTGAACAAGAGAGCCCTATCTCTTGATAGACGTCATCCCGTCAGAAACGGTCAGAAAGGGCTCATTGTGGACACGGTGTAGGTATGTTCTTGAGCATGTTCATCTTTTTTTATCACTATCTGAACCCTGAGACACTTTTGACCTTTACTTCCTTTACATTCAATTCAACAGGATATCAGCACCATCAGCCCCCTTTTCAAAACACACACACACTTCAGCACTGTAACCACAGAGTGAAAAGGGCAACTGGAAACATCAACATTGGCAATCTGTTAACGAGTGGGTTCTTGGTGGGCAAAAACAGGTACTACTAACTCTAAAACAGAAAAAAAACATTGCAGTGCATAATGGAGGAAAACACCCACTTACACACAGGGCCCAAGGGACACGCCAGCCTCACACAGTAACCTACGTCAATCATTTCACCTTATCTGTTGTTCGTTCAGGTGAGGGCAGTCACTCCTTGTTTGTACAAACACCAGTGTCAGTGACCCCAACTGCAGGATCCTCTGCTCTAGAAAGAGCACACCAAACAACCACCGTAGGTCTCCACTCACATCCATTGTAATGTGGTGATACAGTATGTTGCTCTGCTGTGTACGTTTTGTCTGCTGCAAGTTTACTTTTTGGTTAACGCAGATGGTTACCATTTTACACACATGTTGACAGATGCTAGCAGCCTTTTTTTATGATCGAGAAAAACTTTTCTGGCAATGGAAGTGTGTCGAAGATGTCTGAAGTTCTAGGGATCATATAATTTACACTGAACCGATGTTAAACCATGGTTAATTTTCTGGCCGTGATGACCGCTGAGACTTGTTTTTTGGTATATGATTTGAGAACTCGTTGACTCTACATTGCGTAACGGATTTTGCCTGCCTAAATTGAAACTAAAATTAAGTTAACCTAAAAAAAGTCAAAAAGTATAATGATTCATATTGTTTTCCTACAAAAACCAACAGCAAAGTTACTGATTGTGGACCAAACGCTATTTTCATAGATTTTGAAGGAAGTGTGCTACATAATAAATAATAATAATACATTATATTTATAAAGCGCT
>JAVQJS010138388.1:0-11842 GCA_036024795.1 Galaxias rostratus | reverse complement strand
CACACACACACACACACACACACACACACACACACACACACACACACACACACACACACACACACACACACACACACACACACACACACACACACACAACATTCCTGCAATCTATCTTTGTTCAAAATGTATTATTGCTGTGTGTTTTCAATCTTTCCTTGTCACTGGTGTTCCATAGTTGATGGTTGCCGGTTTAAGCATGCTCGTCTCGAGACGAAAGTCCAAAAACAATTTACAACCTACTTACAGACTGCACAAACCCACATATCCACAATCAATATACAATCAATATATAATTGAGATCATTCGTCATCGCTGTCATACAGGTTGTGCATGGCAACCACATGATAACAATCGCAAGATCTGAAGCGCAAAATTCTGGTTTAGACATGTTTTGGTTTTTTCATTGTATCTATGTGACCGTCTAAAATTTGCAAAAAATCTTCGGAAAATTTGCAATAAAGAAAAATTGAGACAGCCCCCGGGATACACTCTACAAAAAATAACAAAAAAACAGACCACTCCTGGTACCACACCTCTAACCGCAAATGGAGGTCTTCTCAACAACCCCGACGGTAAAACCCCAGCGAGGCTTTCATCTAGACGGACGCTAATGGACAGCGCCGAGGAGCAGAACAAAGGTTGTCCAACCTAGAATTACGGACACCTACTTCAGTTACCGTAATCCACCCTTTGTGGATTACAGTGAGTGCCAGGGATACGGAGAATGGGTCGGAAACACTGGCCCTCCAGGATGTTGGACAGCAACGTAGAACGACCCCCGAGTGAGACCAAAGAGTAGAGAGTGTAAGACCCCTGTTATCTATCAACACCGGCTAAACACATTCACGCCCTGTAGCTGTACATTCAACAAGCACAGTGTTATATTGAGTTTAAAATGCCGCCCCACCGAATCTGTCTCCCTGTGGCACAACGCACTTCTATGAGTGGAACACCGGGAGCAAAAAATAACATCAAATAATAACAGCTTTTTTGAGGCACCATGTGTGGACACAGCGCACAGTATGAGAAATAGAAATAAAAAAATAATTGTGTTCTCAAACAATATAAGCTTAGTGTGAAGTGGTCTGGAATGTGGTCTAGAGACTACAGTTAACTTTTATGGTTATGTCGTATGATTATGTGGTTGAGTCTATTTCTAACCTCAATGAAGGAGTCATTTACTTTCAGACACAAAGCTTGAATTCCCATCAATGTTTCTTTACACCAAAGATATATGCTGTGCATGTGCAATGGGGACCGGATATTATCTACATAAATATTAGAAAATACCCTAAAACTGTGGGGGAATTTCAAGCGTTTACTGAGTAACGTCTTGAAACCGTACTTTAGTTGAGTATATTTTCTAACCATGCTGACAATCCTTTAATCCCTTAAACACCCTGGCTACTCTCCTAATGCCCCTGTCTCTCCCCCTTGTCTTTCTCCCAATCTTTGCCCGCTGCTCCAATAAATAATTCCCCATCCAGAACAATGAAGGTTCTGTTATGTTTGGCCTGCTTCGGGATTCCTGGCTAGGGTGAGCTGTGTGACCCTTGACCCCAGAACTGACTGTACGTTTTGAATCAGGCATTGAAGTGTTTCTCTTAACTACAGAATATTGATAATGACATCTTAACATAAAATACTGTGCACAAGGCAGTATACTTTTATACTCATTATATCTGCATACTTTAAAGGGCATACAGTAAGGGGCATAAGTTGAATGAGGAAGAAGAAACATTTTTAAGTAAATATTTCAAAAACGAGTGAACGCATAACATCAGCCCAATTAACTGGTGATACTTCAAAAATGTTGTCACCAATAATATCTCAACGTACAGAGAATCGTTCAGGGCATAGGTTGCTTCTGCAACACTATCGAGGTCTATTTTAGTGTCACTGTTTTAACGTGGATTGTGGTTATTTGTCTCCTTCTTCTTTTGGGATACAACTCAAGCGGACGGCGAATTTGACCGTCTTGAAAGAAGACTTCTTTATTTATGTTTCCAAAAACAATGACCCTGGAGTAAATAACATTGGCAGCTCAGAACGTGTGACCAGGATCCAATTGAAATCAGGCACAACCTCTTCATTATCCCTCCCCAGAAGTCTGTGGAGGGCCATGCTGCAATTCCACTGCGTTTTGAAAAACGGCCACATTGTAATATTAGGAACGGTGGACCTCGAGATTATCCCAAGATGTATTTCGCATCACAAACCCTGGGGATAGAAACTCTTTCAAATATTGCAACAGCCAGTGGTGGCAGGTTACGGTTTCTGGGCGTTGCCATGACACAGATAAATCCAACCACCACAGATCCCCTCCCATAATTCCCCCTTGCTGTAGTTAAAACACAAAGTGGATCCAGATCCCTCACCAGTGCTCAAGGTGCGTGCCCTCTGTGAGGAGCAGTGGAAAGAGGAAGTCTGAGGGCTAATAGTTTACCGTTCGTTAAAAAAAAAACAGCCTGCTGGCAGGAGATGAGAGAGGGTAGACCGTCTGAAGGAAGTAAGACCTGGCTTTTAATTTCCTGCTGTGAGAACGCCCAGCCACTGCCTCTGTGCCCTCTGCTTAGAGAATAGCCTGTAATTCACCCCTGGCCCCAGAAACTCTGGCCTTGTACCCATTTAGAGAGGGCTTCAAACAACACCCCAGTCAATGCTCAGGGTTGTGTCTTATACCTAAAAATCCCAGTCAGTGCTCAGGGTTGTGTCTTATACCTAAAACCCCAGTCAATGCACAGGGTAGTGTCCTATACCTAAAACCCCAGTCAATGCACAGGGTTGTGTATTATACCTAAAACCCCAGTCAATGCACAGGGATGTGTCGTACCCACCTTTATCCAGCTGCATATTACAAGTGACAACATGGGGCGTGATGCGTTAGTGTTCGCTACATTGAGTGAGCAAACTCTTATACCGGGATGGCAGTCCAAAAAAAACTTTTGAGATCTGTTGATGAGCTGAGTAAGCAAACGGTTCAAAGAGAGAGCCACACAGTCTGACAGTACGGGGGGTTAAAAAAATTGGCATCAAAGATGGCATCCAGACAAAGTTGTAAAAACATAACATAACAAGTGTTCGGTCCGAGTCAGCATTAGGCTTCCCGCTAAACCCAGAGTCTGTAAAAGTCCATGAGGAGGCAACATGTTTCCGCAGACACACCGTTGGAAAATAAAGGAAGTCTGCAAGTCACTTTATGGTTCGCCCACCATCTCCCACCCCCTGGCGTCCACACCGATGTGAGAAATATTAGAGACAGTTGTGACACGCACACAACCACAACCACACACACACAACCACACACACACACACACACACACACACACACGTATCCATCCCAGAGCAGAGGCTTAACTTTCCTTTACCCATTGCCTTGCGTGGGGAGACAGACATCCGAAAGGTTGCTATAGAAACCCCGGTGTTGCTTTGGTGTATCTCCGCGAGATTAACGTGCAGTGCTTCCTGATGTTTGATTTCACAGAATTAACGACAGCGCATCACGTACTGAAATAAGATTTAAAGTTGGCCTACTTATTTTTGACGACTCCCATCGTTATGGAGTTCGATTGGAAGTGCCTACTTATGGTCCTATCAGATGATAATAAGAGAAATACCTTAGTTTCTGTACCCAATTGTATTACAATTACTAGTTGGACTAATTGTATTAGTGAAAAGTCATTTTGAAGCAAAAGATAATGGCATGTGGAGATTGAATTCCCAGAAAAGGGGGACACTCATATTGACACCGGAGTCCTGTGTAATACTACCACAGTTCTATTGAATGGTAAACAAAGCAATACTAACAGCTTGCATTATGTAATTGCAGTAAATCTCTGGGCAACAACCCTCAGGCAAAACCTCAAATGCTAACAAAAAGCAGTGTGTGGGATAGACTCGCAGTTTCGCCATTATTCTCCTGATATCCGTGACAATCAAATTATCCTCCTCTTTGCTGTTTAACACACTTAGAGCAGCTGTTTATGGCTGAGACAGATAATACAGTAACTGGATGACACAAAAAAAGGCCACCAAAAAAAAGAAAAAAGAACCATCCTCCTCTCCAAAGAATCTTCAAGGGGCGTGATGAGAACTGCCAGAGCTGCCTAGCGTGTCCTAAGAGGCAGGCAAAGGCCAGGCCAAACATGCAACACCCTGGGAGCCTGCGTAAGCCTTGCGTATGAGCTTGTGGATCAGGCCACCGCTCTCTGACGGAGTCTGGCCGAAGAGGACCGGACTGGATTGGACTGGCACCGCGCCCTCTGCGAGGAGGCTGGCACCAACACGCCAGTCCGTCAGCGGAGACCACAAAGGGGAAACACACGTAGCTGAAAGATGCCTTCACGGTTTAGAATTCACACAAATCCCACACTTTCATGTGCGCAGTGCACACACAACGAAGCAGTTGCACTGAGATCCAAATGTATCACGTTAATGTCTCAACTCTCAGGTTTGGAAGATTAATATCTACTTACTACATTAATATGCTCTGCTACTCTACTCCCAAACATTTTATACCTCGATGGGAATCGACGCTAGCTCGTTGCTGGTATTGCACAGCATTATTATTTGTGTTTGTTAGAAAGCAACTCCTAAAATAGCAACGGGGTTTCCCAATAGCTTTGGTTTTCCCACCACATTTTGTTCACTCAAAGACGGAAGAAGGATGAAGACGATCAACGCTTTTTTTTATTTTTTTTGCCAGCAGCCAGTGATTTATGGTGAAAAACAGACAACATATCCCCTATTGATAAAACCAAAGCTGACCTTCTCGTGGAGTATCTTATTCCAGATCAGTGGTTACTCACCACATTCTTATACCTCCAAGCGGTAAAAGGCCCCTTTTTTTGCCGTGCCGGGCCTGCTGAGAGTAGCCTCTGTTTTGTTCCTGTTCGAGGCACCCAGCTCCTCCAAGCTACTTAGCCAGTCAGTATGCTGCTCACATTACTGGGTCAGTGGCTTTACTTTACCTGCCACCCGGCCACCTGGGACCACTTCATGTGGCACCAGGTGAAAAAAAACAAACGTATCTCAAACTCTACCAGAGATCGGGTCGTATCTGATATCTGGTTGTTCTGATAGGCTGGACTGATAGTTTCCCTTTAATATTATCAAAAAAGAATGAAAAAGATGAATCCAACGTATTCTAAATACTGTAAGTACACAAGAGGATTGGTATCACTGGAATCACTGCGGCCGAGAGCAGGGGGGGGGGGCTGAGAAACGTGAGCGGTGTTGAGTTGCGCTCAGGACCCTTTTTGTGTGTGTGTGTCCTCGATCGGTGGCGCGAGACAAAAGAGCCAGAGAAACCAGAGACGCGAGGTAGCGGCTACACTTACGGCCAGGAGTCGGGTCCAGGCGGAAGAATGGGGTTCTTTCTCCGACCTGGCCCGCCTGGCTGCGCTGTACTGTACACCTCGCAGAGGCACTCAGCACAGAGATGGGAGATGTTCCCTCTGATAATGGACACACACACACACACACACACACACACACACACACACACACACACACACACACACACACACACACACACACACACACACACACACACACACAGGCCTGTTCTGTCTCTCTCCTGGAGCTTGGAGAATGAGAAAGGCGTGGGAGTTTGTTTTGTTTTTTTAATGGGGGGGGTGGTTTGGTGTGAATACAAGCCGTCGTTGACTCACCTCAAACCCCTGGCCGGTCCATTGGTCTGGTAAGAGCCCATGGCTGGAGAGACTGAGGGAAGCTCCATCTTTTTAATCTGACACCACAGCCTTTGTGGCAACCTGGCCCAGCTTGTTACCTCAGTTTGATGTCTTTTAATACCTTGGTATGAAGCCTGACACAAATACTGGGCACTGTGAAGGGCTGCGACTGTCATGTTTTTTTTTCTCTCTTTCTCACACAGCAAAGACATTAACAATGAGGAGACAAAGGAAGAAATGCATTGAGGGAGGAATCGGGGGGGAAACTGTAAAAAAAAATTGAAAAGAAAAGGAAGAGAAACACTTAATTCACTTGGAACTTCATCACAATTCCATATTGTCTCTCCATACACAACAACTCAAAAGATGGAAGGGGGGGCGTCGTCCTGAGGACTCCATGGCAGCCAGATTGACGCGAAGCCGAGCTCTCAGGAAGAAGGGAAAACAGGGAGTACCCAGCGGAGGGAGGAACAGCCTGGAGCATCATCTGCAGCCCCAATTGATGCCAGACATGCCTCCGCTGGGGCCTGATAGTAATCAGACAGTGCTCCTCTGCTTCAAGGCTCTTGTATGTATGATTTCACACTAGGATCAAACACACCTGTCTACATTCCTGGCTGCGTGGCCTCCAGCCCCCCTCCACCCTCACCCCCCCCCACCCCCCCGCCCCCTCCACCCCCTGACATCGGAAGAGAGGAGAGTTATGGTGGGCCTGCGCTGCAGAAGCAAAGGGGTCCCCATGTGGGATGGCGCTGCCCCCCCGCGTATTGCACAACCCCGCCGTTAGCATGCGAGGAATGCCTGTCTATCTGAGCATGAGCCGGCGTTGGTCACGCTCCCCAGCCACCTGTGGAAGAGAAATGGCCGAGGACATTGGGTCCCTTATCGATGTCGTCTACGGCTTGATTTGAAAGTATTTCACTGTGCGCGCGCGTGTGTGCATGTGTGTGTGAGGGAGAGAGTGAGAGAGAGTCTGCGTGCCAGGGCGAGTGTGAGGGAGAGAGAGAGTGTGAGGGAGAGAGACTGCGTGTGAGGGCGAGTGTGAGTGTGAGGGAGAGCGAGAGAGAGCGAGTGAGAGTGTGAGGGAGAGGGACAGGGAGTGGGAGAGGGAGAAAGAGAGAGGGAGAGGGTGAGAGAGAAATAGCTCCTCCGTTGCTCCTCCATCATTCAACAGCATAAGGCAGACAGAGGTTTATATTTTATTACCAGCCTTTTCCCTAAAATCTTTTTGAGACCTTAAGGCAGTTTTTTTTTGCCTCAGAGGTGCATTACATATATCTGCAGCAGATTTACAGTAGGATCATGTAGGCTGCATGAATAGTGAATGGTTACCTTGTATATTGTGCACTGTATACTGAGGTCATCTTGTTATGTTTGGCCGGACTGTCTTCCAAAACTTGTGACGCCGTTTGTGTGTGTGTGTGTGTGTGTGTGTGTGTGTGTGTGTGTGTGTGTGTGTGTGTGTGTGTGTGTGTTTGAGTGTGTGTTCACGTGTGTAAATATGTGTGGTCGAAAATGTGTGTGTGTGTGTGTGTGTGTGTGTGTGTGTGTGTGTGTCTGTGTGAGAGGGGTCACAGACTATGTCCAAACATGTTAAAATCATACCATCGGGTGAAAGTCCGTTGCAGACGATAGCGAAAGGCCACTTTCAATCCGGCGTCGGTCACCAAACCCTGGACTTCGTAGCTTCCTACGAGACGTCAGCTCTTGGCGAAACTCCTCGAGATGCTGCTGATTGAAAACATCACAACACTAACAAACACCCTCTCATGCGGGGCCCTCTCAGGCCAAACCTGAGGCAGCACAGTAGCACAGACAGGAGGCTTTCGCACAGCGATAGTGTTATTTTCTTGCAGATTTCCTTAAGCTAGCGATTACGTCGCTAATTACCGACATTCCAGGGGGACCTAGCGCACTTTTGCACAGGGAACCGCGGCGGAAACAGAGGGGTCTTTATACTGCCTCTAAGGCGCCTTTATATCCTCACAGAAGATATGTTATTTTATCATATTTTAACCTCACTGGACCATGTAACATTTATAAGAGCAACATTGCTCCAGTCCAGACAGAAACATCCAAATTGGTGACAGGACTTTTTATGTTTATAACAGAATCCCTGCTTGGTGGATGTCTGTGTTCCTGGCAGACTTGTTTTAGTCCAGCTGATCACAGCTGGAGGGAAAGGGAAAATAGAGCCGACTCAAAAGACCCTTTGATTCAGAATACTAAGAAAGAACAGCAAGACATGGTCAGAATGGCCTCGTTTAAAATTAGTAATAATAATAATAATAACTGTACTTGAAATAGGAGGAGAATGTGCAAAAAGAGTCTGAGAGTCCATATGTCTTCCAAGCTGAGGCAAAGTGTGGGTGACTTAAATAAACTTGGGCTTTGACTGTCAAATGTTTGAATTTTGAAAAGGCTATTCTCGAATCACTCTTCCAAGCGCACGTGAAATAGGTTTAGGAACCACTACATTACGGCACTAAATCTCTTTCCAGCTGTAAACAAGACTCTCCGATCAGCAGTGGTGCATAAAAGCTGCCTTGGACACACCGATCGGGAATTGACAAACACCCCCCTAGCTGCGCTACTGAAGGGCTGAAAGCAATGAGCTTAGCGTGCCTGAAGGTTGAAGCCTTTAACAGACATGATTGACAGGCTGTAAAACTACTTCCAAGAAGTCAGAATGTATTTGGAACTGGGCAAAGGTCTTGGAACAAAAACGGATGGGCCTACTAAAGATGTTCAGACGCATCTTGGGAGTCATTGAGGAAGAATAACGGGTGTGTTTTTTGCCTCCATTTCAATTGCACATCAGGCAGCAAATGTAGATATGTTTTGTTTCCTTTTCTTTCTATCCTTTGTGCTTCATAAATGGACCGGCAGATCTTGTAATTGCACAGGGTCGGTATTTAAAGCGTTCCGCTCACTTAGCAGACATGCCGTTATCGACATGGCTATTTAGGATTTAAAGAGATTGCCTTTTTTCATCCTCTTCTATTTTTATCCAAGCTCATGTATCCACATTCGTAAATGTGACAACTTTGCAGAATCCCTTAAAGCAAGCCGCATGAAAGCAGTGTCTCTCGTCAAGCACTAACCTAGCATTAGCACTAGGTCTGTAATCCGGTCCAAGACCATTACATTTAAAAAAAAAAAAAACACCACCTTGTTCTTGCTCACAGAGCCAAGAAATTGGGCCCTAATCCCCGACAGTTATCTCGGTCTCGGGTTATCAGCCTGGAAATGATCCATTTCAATGTGTTGCTGAGTGGAGCTGCTCCTGTGAGGCTTGGGGAATGGGCGGGTCGGTGGGGCTACGCTCAAGCTTAATAGTTGTTGCTTTATTGTGTGTGTTGAAACCCAGCCAGTTGTGGGCCAGGCGTGTGTGGTGCTTATCCAGAAGTCCATGGCTTTTGGTCCACTAAAAGGTATACTCTAATAATAATAATAATAATAATAATAATAATGAAAAAATATATATATATCTATAAAGTGCCTTTTGATTTTCACCTTGCTAGGATCAACTGTCATCTGGAATAGTCTTGTTGGCATGACTAATCGATTCTGACAAGACTTTTTTACATTTTAGCATTTTAAAGGTAAGGCCCAGTAGACTGCTTAATCACGTCCTTTCGGGGAATAGACTTTTGAAATAGGAACCCTTCGTCATCATGTAAAGCCAATTACCAAGACAAGCACAGCACTCAATAATTCTTGTCATCTTCACATAACAGCGGAGAGATACGGTTTCTCCCACGTCACAGGGCTCCTCTCCTGCTGAAGGATTGGCACCTGACACCGGTTTGTCTGCAACACCTCTGTGCGTCAGTCAACACCGCCCCCCTGACACAGGTGGTCACGCTGTATCGGGTTCCACTGGTCCCTTCATACACTGACACACGCTGATGTCCAGCCATGGGCTTCCATAGGCATTGGTTTGTACCTTAACAATCTGTGGATGTCTAGTTAGATTGCTAGCTTTGGTTAGAATGTCTTGTTATGGTCTGTCTGAGGTTTTACTGTGTGACTGAATAATCTGAACCCGAAAATTGGAGAAACTTTGTAGAATCGAAAGTAGGACAAATTGAATAGATTAAAAATAAAGTAAATAACAATTAGAGGGCCCCACTACCCTACGTAGGATAAGCGGTATAGCTAATGGATGGATGGATGGATGGATGGATAAAGAGAAGGAGTACAAGGATTGTAGAAAGAAGGAAGTTGGAAAGGAAAGGAAAGGAAAGGAAAGGAAAGGTTAGGATGGAAAAAGCTAATGAAATAAAAAAGCAAAGAACATATGAAGTGCACCCTCATTAAGGTTTCAAGTTGCGTTCTCCAGTGAGGAGCAGAGAAGGACCCTTTTTGTTTTCAACCTGATTAGGCGAAAAAATTGTAATTGTGACACAATTCTACATAAAATTTGTAAGTAAAGTGATGTCACCAATAAAGTCTTTAATTTTTTTCTGGGGGGGGGGGGGGGTCGTGAATAAACGGAGATTGAAAAGGGACGGGTAGATTAAACGAGCGGGGGGAGATACGGATGGAAACTTATTCAAAGGTTTGTGTTCTCGTGCATGTGAAGCCCTCTGTAGTTGGGAACTCTGAGAGCTAAATTTGGCAGGATAACAACACACAGGTCAGGCTGGGCAGTAAATCGAGGATTAGATCAGCATTCCACCATGAAGTGTGGGCCTGCAGAGACCAGGCCTGCCTTACACCAGGTTAAACGTGGGCGCCGTAAACCGTGCGTGGCTGCGCGTTAGCCCTGTGACTTTCGTACTTTCTTAGAAGCCTCCGTGTGGGGTTCTCGAGGAATCCCGGGGCGGAACCTTTGTCGTTAGGCCACCGCACAACATTGGTCGTAAACAAGGCCCTGTCTGTGGAAGGGACAGAAAGAAAGCGAGGGAGAGAGAGTCAGACAGACAGAGAGAGAGGCAGGCAGGCAGGCAAGCAGGCATATGGACAGGCAGGTAGGCAGGCTACCAGGCAGGTAGGCCTGCAGGCAGGAAGGCAGGCAGGCAGGCAGGCAGGCAGGCAGGCAGGCAGGCAGGCAGGCAGGCAGGCAGACAGACAGACAGACAGACACAGACAGACAGACGGACAGACGGACAGACGGTCATGCAGGCAGATGCCCAGGGAGGCGAGCAGACATGCAGGCATAAAAAAAATATATGTATCAACGAAGGTGAAAGTCTTGGATCTTGGGTCTAAATAGCTGTTACTGGCAGTTCAAAGTGCTGCCTTTTCTCCAGCTCATCCTATTTTAAACACTTGAGAAAAGTATATAAATTCAAGAGTTTGCAGCAACCGTTTTCAGGAACAATTTGGACCTTAAGTAAATATGTGTCTACGTGTTTTGACTTTAATGAGCAATGTCAGAGCATAGGGTGTCATAGCCACAATAGGTAGCCTGTCCCATCCACAGAGCTGGGCTAGGCTAGACTGGACTGAAAGTTGTTTAGAACGGTTAATTACCCAGGATAGACTGAGGCGATTACAGTCTGATGGCCAGTCTAACTCGGAAGCCCTGTGAGGGACTAGCAGGTCCACGTTCACCATTAGAGGCCCCTAGGGGCTTAATCATGGGATCACTGTTGCTGTACAAGAAAATCTGATTTGAATCCCTCCCCGAGCACATAAACCCTTTATGCCTCAATCTAAACAAAGGTTTATTCGAGAGCGCCACCATTCATCTTTGTGTGAAAACAATGGCTTGTTTTGAAAAGAAACGGCACACAAAGCGATTTGAGCGACTCTGTTGGAAATGGGACTAGTGGTCCGTTATGTAAAGTGATCCCACTTTGCCCACTGAAACTCCACCTATGTCGTCCGTGTTGTGACAGAGGTTTCAAGCGTTTAATCAACCCCGTAACGAGGCTCATTCACCCTGTGTACTCGTTGTTTTCCTTCGACCTTTCATTCCTCTAGAGCAGGGGTCCCCAATAGGCGGACCGCGGTCCACGTCCGGACCGCAAGACGTCTCCGTGTGGACCCAGCATGAATTGTAGTAAAAATTAAAAAAATCTTTAGAATTTTTTTTAAAACATTGACCAAAAAAAATAATATCATTATTATTTGTATTAATCTGTGAGCTAGCGCTAACGCAGGTCATAGTTGTTTGCTGTTTTTTGTGAAACTAT
>JAVQJS010138385.1:0-10000 GCA_036024795.1 Galaxias rostratus | reverse complement strand
TCTGCAACTGGATGCCACCTTGTTGCCCCGTCACACCGCGGAAGGGACAGTCTGCCACCTCATTCCTGACTTTTCCTATGTCCTATGTCCTATGTCCTATGTCCTAATCCCTCAGTGGTGGTGGAATAACTTCCTCGCCACGAACACCAGGACAACCACATCTTTGTTCACTTTCCACCATAACTTGGAAGTCTCACTTGTTTTGAATGTGCACGCCGGCTCTTAAATGCAACGCTGCGTCTACCTAGCACTTCTACTTGATATACCAAGTAGCTGCGTTGCATTCACAAACTGTTTGTGAAAGTTGGTTTGTTATGTGAAAGTTGGTTTGTGATTCTGTTTTGCTTCCTGGTGTTTCACATGGCACTTGCTTGGCTCCTATCTAGATGAATCGAACAGGAATGAACTAATTTGATCTACCTGACTTTTTTTGTGAGTTGCTTTGGACAAGCGTCTGCTATATGAATGTCATGTAATGTGATGTTAGATGGATCGGAAGAGATATTTGTTAGTCGACCACACATTGGGTCAAATTCCCCAGGCAGCTGGTAGGGGTTGCCGGTTCCAGGCCAACCTAGCAAATGAAAAGTATCGTATCTGGTTCATGCTTAATAATTAAAGAGATTGTCGGTTGGCCAAACATAGTAACAACGTTAAATCCAAGTTCAGTCAGCTGATGGGTAGACTTTACATTGAAAAATAAAACCCATCACTAAAGCAAGTCAACAGTACATGACAAGGTAAACGTTGGCAGCTTACATCTACAAAAAAGAAGACATATTTATAATCGCAATGTAGTTGCTCTGACAACGAGTGAACTGATCCGTTGATCGGCTCAAGCACGGGTCAATCACAAGGGTAGCAGTAATTACGTCATGTGACGTAAGCCGTGCCGAACTGTTGCAGCTACAAATGTTATCGGGAAACCACAGTAACATTTAGGATTGACTTTGCTGGGCTGCGAAATCTAACAACACACACGCTTGTAGTCGCGAGCCATCCGCCGAGTAATATTATCGCCTTGTCTGTGCCACTCAATTATTCATCGCATGTGAGGAAAACGCTGCCTAAGCAGAATATCGTCCTACACGAGCTGTGACATTCGCAAACAAAACCATCCCTCATATGGCATGATACACCCGCACGTTATTTGGCCGTATCTTATGACAGTGTAATATCCATTTGGACGTATGGACCAAACAATGTGCCTTTTTTACTTAAAAACAAAACCCTATAGCTTAGTCTGCTCCAACATAACTAACTGTATTACTGACTCGGCAGTGTAAAGATGTAGAAACCTTGGAAGGATAGTTTGTTTATCTTATTTAGCCTACAGTTACACAATGATCGATCCGCAACAATGTGAGGCTGATTGTCTACCATTCGCTGCTTAAAATAAAGCGGGTTGTGAACTACCCAACCAATACTCACATAATGCTCGTAGAATTTAGACAGCCTTGGTTTTCCATGGTTGTTGAATATTAAAATGGCTTTAATCATGATTCTGGTTTATTGAGAGACCAGTCTGAACTGGATCAGTCTCTGATGGACTGTTGTCAAGCCCCGTCGACCCAGCTCTGCCTGAAAAGCAATACCAATTACCTCTTAATCTTAAGAATAATAAACGAACGGCGAAGACAAGCTATGCTACATGCTGATGTTGCCACTCCATTCTCTATTCACGGAAATGTACCACGTAGAAGAACCATTCATCTTCCTCCTCCAACTACAGATGCTGCACCGGATCATTTTGGCGAAGGATGCGGGTATTCTGACTGTATTAACTATCTGCAATACATACAATAATGCACTTGTGATGTCCTCAAATATTTGATTACGGCTAGTTAATGGAAAAAAGGAAACACTACAGCACCATATGCCTATTCAATCCTGGACAAAGTAGAGTACATTATATTTTAGTTGACAGTCAAGTGGAGTCGCTTTGATTTTTTTCTCTTCAAATCAGATTATTTTTTTTTGCTTCGAAAACATGTCATTGGACCAATGTCCTATTAAATACGTTGAACGAAAATGGGAAACGGAAAGGAAAAATATTTTATTGGTTCCGGGGGAAGTTGTAGCCTAAACTAAAAAGATAAACGAGAGCATAGCCCAACATTTTCTTGCATACACATACTTATAATCTGCCATCTAACACTCAAGGCAGACGGAGCTGTACAGTTTTGGGAATATATTGATACGAAAAAATATTCTAAATGTACAATACGTGGCACGTACACTTTTCACTAGAGACACACGAACACACGTACGAACGCACACAAACAAACACAAACACACACACACATGACATAGAATTGTTAGTCAGATAAATATAGCATTCTATAACTATAGCACGGAGGTCTACACGCCGGTCTATGCCTTCAGTGGTGTTTATTGTCCCACAATAAAACACTATGATTGGTATGATAGCACAGTGCAGGCACTGTTCTAAACAAGTCGCACCCTACACTTTTCTGTCTGCCTTATACTCTGTTTGGTCAAATCTAACCGCAAGGTGGCGCCAGAATTGGACTCCTTGAACTGATGATGTGGCAGAGTGATTTGGTTTAAATGAAGAACTGATGGGGGAATGATAGGCTTACCGGTGCATTGCCTAAACAGTGTAGGATATGGCATGTGATACAATTTTATCAAGAATGTTTTTTGTCTATTCTCTAAGAACAGCCTGCGTACCACAGAGTGATTTATGGCAAACATCCAGGGAATAAAAAAAAGCTGCTCACTCAAATCATGAAGTCTAAAACACATATAAGCACATAAACAATATATGTTTTCTAAGTTTATAGTTAAAATCAGGCTCATAACATTAAGTGTCTCATTTATGTAATTTGTCCATCTGACACTAACTTGTGTTACAAAAATCAAGTTATTGAAACCTTGTATAAAGTAAAGCCCAGCCCACTTTTGTTTTGACAGACAAGGGTGTCACATTAGAAATATATATAGGAAAGGAAATGCTTTTGGGGAGACCTAAAGGGGACCCCGAAAAATAACAGCATCCTAAAATTGTACATCCTCCCCTTCGTGTCTCAGTATTGGTCCAATATGCTGTCAATAACCCTTGTTATGTACACATGGAATGTGTACGCTGCGTACAGCATGTTATTTTGGCTGTAAGTCAAAGGACATAGAGTTCCCCCCCGTCCTTATGCAAAGAGACTCACGAATCACTGTGAATCAATGAGCCGTATATCTGCTCTGTTTGGGTGGGCGCAGGGCGTATAGTATCTATGAAATAAGACCCTGATTCACTCATGATGTGTGCGTTGCGTTCACACCACTGGCGTTGGTCTGGGCTGGGACACACTCATGACCCCAGGCCATTTGAGCGGTCTCAGAGTGTTTTTACACTGCAGGGGCTAAGGTGACGGGATTACTGGTGGGAAGGCCCGTTATGAGCCATCAGCTTTGTTTTTCAGAGGAGGTGTGTCACCAAGCACGGGTCAGCACAGCACAGCACAGTCCAGTTCGGGTCAGCACAGTTCAGGTTCCGTTTGGCTCTGGGGTGTGAAAGCCAGTCGAGTGATGCTTGCTTCTCTGTGGAAGTCTAAGGCAAAGAAGACGCATCACAACGATGTGTTACCGTGGATACTGGGCGCCTACCAGAAAACCAACAAGCCTCTCTCTAGTTAATATCACAAGTTATCATTTCATTGAAATGGCATCCTATTTTCTAACCTTTTTTTGTTAAAGGTGACTCAAACTTTTCCCATTCTTCATAATATAAACAGTGACATCCACAGACTCCAAGCTGAATACGTTTTTCAAACGTTATCTGAAGGATGAAACATTTCTTTAAAAGGTTTTTCATGCTAATAATAAGCAGGTCTCACTTAACAGGCTCTCCAAGTCATATAACCACTTATTATTTTATTGTTTTATCATTTACTTTTATTCCTTGTATTTTTTATTTTTTTTTCATTTGTAAGATTACAGGGCAGGCCGAAATACTTGCATGCTGACGTTTGACAAATTAACAGAACTTGAACGTAGGAACTCAGAAATGTATTTTATTTGGTTGACTTAAATTGCGTGCCACTTTGTAATTGTTGGATATTCTGATTAAATCTGTTTTACCAGGTGTATGTGTTCCCTCCTCTCAAAATGTCACATATTTGGTCAATATTGGTGTATCAATGTAGTTGGCTTTTTTTATGTATTATTGCGTTCTTGGCTCTATATGCCTAAATTAATCATCGATGTGTTGTTGCCCTGCTATTTATTGTAGAAAGCCGTCGTTATGTGCAGGCATCTCGGCTCTTTCTTCTTGGGATTAATTCTCTCGCGTGCATCTTGTCTGTGGTCCTGCACAGACTACAACACCCATTCTGAGACGAGTCATTAAATGGGCAGTGGTGTCGGTTTTCCAAGATACCAGTGTGGAAGAAAAGAAAGAGAAATAGGGGGTGGGTTGAGGGGTGTTGTCTGGAGGTGCCTGGGTGCACCGTGGACTAGTCCAAGTTATTTAGAATAAATAATCAAATGAAAACAACTAAAATGACTTTATTTAATTGAAAATTGCTGCAGAGCTGTTTGAAATGTTTTTGAATAACATAGAAGGCTATATATTTTTTATCTAATTTTTATTATCATACTTGTAGGTCGTACTTTCTGGATAATGGTACAGTCCACCACCAAAGATCGCCTCCAAATTGTGGCGCTATAAAGAGAAAGTGGTGCGCTCCTACTGGTCAGAAATTAACATTGTTATTGCAAAGGATAACAACACGAGTACACATCCAACAGAATCATGGAGCATACCGAGGTTCTGAAGCCACAAACACTTGACGAACTCATCAAAATCTTACATAAAATCTTTGAAAGCGACAATATCAATGTGGAGGAAGTTCAAAATATCATGGAATCATATGGCAGCAACCCACAGGATTGGATGAAATTTGCTAAATTCGACCAGTTCAGGTAATTCTAACGTTTTTAAATGTAGAAAAAATGGGGGGTTATAATGATGCGTGCAATATCTATTTAAATGGATCTGTTCCGCATAATATTGTATTTATTATTATTCAAAATGTGTTCATTGTGATATCATTACAAACATAAATATATATATAAAATTCGCTCATAAGATTCGTCATAATAGTTTGAAAAAAAAATCTTAATCTTTTTACCCTGTATAATTTGCCCGACGTGACACACAAAGAATGAGTCGAACTAATGCGCCTTAACTTCAACCTAATAACAAAACACACCAAGCGCATTCATTCAAAATGCTTTGAGAAGTTCCCATTCGTTGCCTGTATGAATGCTCAATGAATTGGGCCTAGATTTGTCACTGCTCCTCTGCAGTCGAAGTTTTGTCTGTTTAGAGACCCACTGTTTAAATTTTTCCGTATTATTGATAATTTATTTTACCAGTGTTTGTATATAAATACATAGACACACGCACACATGCACACGCACAAGCACAGCTTTAATTGACGTGCGACACCATTATTCTCATGTTGTTTACAAGTTGTTTAATGTTGGACACATTGTCAAGTTTCCAGGTGCTGATGATGCCACTATTAAGACAACTTTCTCTGTTACATACGCAAACTCTCCATATTCATGAGAAATGTGAATTTTCTTGCACAAAATATAAACTTTTGAAAAAAAAAATTCTATGCTCAAAATTAGTCCCCTTTCATATCACACCACAAAGAGCTGTTTTGGTCATTGAGAGGTACGAGGAGGGTGGGAACTGCTTATCCAATCAGCATTTAGCACCGAACCATACCCGTTCATCTGAACATTGCTGGCCAGGGGCTCGCGCAATGAGGTCATAGAAAGGCGGATCGGCAGGTAGGCCAACATCTCAAACACGCGCTGACGAAATCACTCACCGTGCCACGCGAGTGACATGAGATTTATTACTTGTAACATTAAACTCTAAAAGTTTAAACTTTTGAAATGTGGCATTTCGGAGATGCACATTTACATTCACACGTTCCAGAATATTTTTTTTTAAAGGTGTGTACTGGACATGCACAATGATCTGTGACCAAAGATGGAAATGGTATGCCACAGTTTTTTTTCGATGTGCAATGCCTTACCATTACCATCCCTTACAGCATACCATTCACCGGAAATAATATCTTATTAAACAATATTTGTATATATATTTTTTAAATATATAGTTAAAGAAAGCATACACACCAACACACATTCACACACACACACACACACACACACACACGCACGCACGCACACACACGCCCGCACACACACATGCACATACACACACAGAGAAAACTGTAACTGAAGATTTATTGTAAGGACGAAATGTTTTACATGCTGGGTTAATTACCACGAGCAGAGGCTAATCTAGCGTCTGGCGCCGGCCATGTTTTATGAAGGGAAGAGGAACCACGGTTGACAGCGTTCTCCTGTGGTTCTAGACCCTATCCCTGTAGAACCCAATCCACACGGGTCAAACCCCCCAAGCCATAGTGACTCTATGAGGCGAGTTCAACAAACATCTTTCAGACAGTCAGTATTTCTATTTATCTATTAAATATCCATAACTATCAAATGAACTAAACACCAAGCAAAACATGTCATTATCTTAGCTTATCATTGTCCAATCCTATGCATGACGCTGCTCTTTGGATCGGTGTTGTGAGTTAAACCATGGCTTCTATTAGAACACTGTTGCTGTTCTTTGGTTATGTAGCACGGGTGTAAGCACAGTTGCAACACATTTATAACACCACTCACAGCAAACCTACGACAGTCATCCATGAAGGTTTTTACTTTTTTTCAGGTACACGAGAAACTTGGTTGACACTGGCAACGGAAAATTTAACCTGATGATTCTGTGTTGGGGCGAAGGTCACGGCAGGTGAGAATTGTGATGAAACTCCCCGAATACTTTAGATTTTGCGAACGATCAAACACCCTAAATAATCAAAAACCATGAATAATGTAGGCAGACATTACAATGTACAATCTCAAAGCCTTCATAATATTCTGCATAATTAAGTCAGCACTGATAGTTACTTGTCTTTTACTGTAAGTGTTGGAACTGGATGCAGCTAATAAAATGATAAGTTAATCAGGAAGAAAAAGGATATTCAGATAACAGAGTCCAATGTTCCCTAGGTTAACCAAAGGTTAGGTTAGGAAAGAGTGAAGTTTTGATCTGTCTTCAGCATAACGTCTTTAGAGACAGCCATTTCGGGTCGGCTAAGAGACGACTGAAATCAACGCATTGTGTGTCTAATGTTGCTACCATCATAAGCATTCCATCAGTTCTTAGCAATAGACATAAGGTAATTATAAATTAGCAGAATTTACATGACACAGTCATTTCATGTAAATGTTGCTCATTTATAATGACCTTATTTGTATTGTTAAGAACTGCCCTTACTTTCTTCACACTTCTTTTTGAATTTATTGCTATTCTATATTTTGTACACATTTTTTGTAATTTTACGTTTTGAAATTTTAGCTTGTGTTTTATTCTGCTGAGTTGACAGACTCTTGTCCAGCACATTTCATTTTATGTTGGCTCTGTGTTAATAGCATATGACATATAATAAACTTGAAGCTTGAAAACTTGAGGGTTTAACTAAAGATCCAGAGCTCATAGTGAATTGGACAAACCCAGCAGGGCACATAGTGCACGACAGTGGTAATATTATCTATTACAGTACTACGTCAAACTCCTCAGCTGGACAGTGAAGCAGGACAGCCTTTGAATCATGTTACTGCCAGACTTCTGAGACTGTCTGTCTGTGTGTGTCTGTGTGTGGCTGTGTGTGTGTGTGTGTCCGTGTGTGGGTGTGGGTGTGTGTTTCTGTGTGTGGGTGTGTGTGTGTGTGGGTGTGTGTGTGTGTGTGTGTGTGTCTGTGTGTGTGTGTGTGTGGGTGTGTGTGGGTGTGTGTGTCTGTGTGCGTGCGTACGTGCGTCGCTTTGCAGTAGTATCCACGACCACACAGACTCCCACTGTTTCATGAAGCTGCTCCAGGGACAGCTGAAGGAGACGCTTTTCGACTGGCCCGACAGGAAAAACCACGGCAACATGGTCCAGAAGTCCCAGAGGATCCTGCAGGAGAACCAGTGTGCCTACATCAACGGTGAGCGGCTTGCGGCTCCGAACGCCGGGTTCGACGTCGCGATGGCCGAAAGTTCTTTTCGCATCAAAAAAAAGAAGTTCGGGTTCTGATGGTTCGATGGAGAACCGCCCTGCTGTACGAGTGATATTTAGACGGCCCAATACCTGGCCCTAACACCCAATCTTAACCTCACTGCTGAACGAGTGATATTTAGACGGCCCAATACCTAGCCCTAACCCCTAATCTTAACCTCCCTGCTGAACGAGTGATATTTAGACGGCCCAATGCCTAGCCCTAA
Source organism: Galaxias rostratus (assembly GCA_036024795.1). NCBI lineage: Eukaryota > Metazoa > Chordata > Actinopteri > Galaxiiformes > Galaxiidae > Galaxias > Galaxias rostratus. Next base: position 1,624 of record JAVQJS010138385.1, on the reverse strand, counting down.
CCCCTAATCTTAACCTCCCTGCTGCTAAACTTGCGCTCACCTCGTCAACCAATCAGCACAAGCGCTGCAAGCCTGCGTTGCTTAACGAGAGGCACCCCTTTCATTTCAGAAGCGTTTGTTTTTGTAACCTCATGACATCACTTTGCAACGTGGGAGACTGTCACTTTATAAAGATGAAGGGGAAGTGTATGTCAACGAAGTGTAAAGCACTATAGAGAATCAGAGGGGGAAAAAAGAGAAAGGGGTTGATCCCATGTAGCATCATCCACCAAACTAAATGCGTCTCAGGCCAACTCCCAATGTTATAAAGACACTCCCCATCCAATCCCGCAAGGGTCCCCTTCCCTTTCCCCACAGAGTGGAAAACAGCCCCGGCACTGCGTTGTAGACGGGGCAAAACTGACGTTGCCCAAATGGAAACATGGCCACGTTTGGCATCTCGTTTCCAGCGTGGTTTAGAATAACCCCCGTCTCCGCGCCGCCTCATGACAAGCCCGGGGGGACAGAATGTGCGTGCTGGTCACGTTATTCCTCCGCACCGTCCTCGTTCCCCCTCGCTATGGTTACCGTAGTGACTACTCTGAACGTGAAGAGCGCGAGGACGTAACACGGTGCTTTTTTTTCTTCACTCGTTCATTTCCCATTGCTGAAAAAAAAGGAAAGTAAAATGTCATGTTTTCTTGTAGCAATACGTTGACTCGACGCTGCGCAAGTGAGCCTTGCTGTGAACAAAAAGTACTAATATAGTCACCTTTGTATGTGTTGATGTGTACTTAGAAGTGCCTTTCAAATCAGCATATCGAGGCTTTAAACTCCCGCTGTAACAGCTCTTTAATGCGGTCACCATGTGCTGACAGATTATGCATCTGAACCCAGCAGCTGCTGACTAATACATGGCCGACATCCAAATGTCTTCACTTTTAACCTTTAACCCCCCCCGTCCCTCCCCCTCCTTAGCCGAAACACCTAGCTACAGTATGTGAAATCCATAGGGTCCACATTCTTGAAGAGTGTGAGAGCGTGGACACGAGTTTGTGTGTGTGTGTGTGTGTGTGTGTGTGTGTGTGTGTGTGTGTGTGTGCGTGTGTGTGTGCGTGTGTGTGTGCGTGTGTGTGCGCGTGTGTGTTTGTGTTCATGTGTGGGTTAAATTCATCCCTAAGTCCAACTTGATATTGCTGCAACATGAAGGGAGAAAACGTTTTTGAAACGCAGTCGTCCTCCTCTTGCAGCCCTTTGCTCCATTCCGACATGTGAGGTGCTGGGTCACGCTTCCTCATTCTTCTTCTTCTCCTCTCTTTGGGCGGTAGATTCCCTAGGTCTGCACCGGGTAGAGAATGGGAGCCACACAGAGAGTGCGGTCAGCTTGCACCTCTACAGCCCTCCCTTTGAGTCCTGCCGGACCTTTGACCAGAGGACGGGCCACAAAAACACAGTGAAGATGACCTTCTGGAGCAAATTTGGGGAGAGGACTCCATTTGTAAGAATAGTTTTTTCTGCACTTATCTTTCAAGTTCTTTAAACCCCCTCCCTCCCTCACTTGTTATCTATCTTTCCCTCTTTCTCTCTCTCTCTCTCCCTGTCTCTCTCTCTCTCTCTCTCTCTCTCTCTCTCTCTCTCTCTCTCT
>JAVQJS010138381.1:0-11108 GCA_036024795.1 Galaxias rostratus | reverse complement strand
TCCTTAAAGTTTGTAACTTCAAACTTTTGTAATACTAGAACGATTCACACATCTACAAAACAACTTTTCTGTAGCTGTGTTTTAGCTCTCTTCAATTAGCCATTTATCTCAATTACCTTGTCTAATTTATTATTGTATTCACTTTTTTTATCTCAACTCAAATTCATTTAACTTCCTGCTGGTTTCTGTATAATAGGTCAACTTTGAAAGCAGGATGAGCTCTTAGAAGCTAGTTTGTTTGCTGTGTTTAGAAATGCTTGCTGTCTGTGAGCTAAGTACAGTGTTAAAAAATGTCTTGATGTCATAGCAAAACGGCTAGAAAACATTTGGTTTTTAACAAAACTTATCTGGGAAAGTCTCTTTGATTTTCGGATCAACACTGTCCATGTTAGTTTCAAAATGGTGATGAAACTGAGTGCTGAATTGAGGCCAATTTCAAATCTCACATAGACAGGAAGCTTATCACGGAACATGGTTTCCTCTGGTCACATGAGATTAAAGAGACAAAGAATTTGAAATTAACTCTAAAAAGGTGATGATCTACAGCACAACTGCCTTCACGTTTATTTTCAATTCATACTACTTTGTATTACTATGCATAAGATTATCTTAGAAACATCTTGTCCCCCTCACACAAATAGCTACTTTGTATTACTATGCATTCTCTTCAAAAAAAACTATTTTCCCCCTCACCAAAATAGCACTCTAACTCATCATAAAATGACTATTTATTTATCTTTTTTTTTTTTGACAGGTCCAACACAAGCTACCGTCTGAAGCACAGGCTGAGTCTTGACCAACTGTGGCTTTGTGGCTTCGATGACGAGTCCGAGCAGGACGAACCAGAGGGGGAGTTTGACCTCAGGAGATCCTTAGTCCTGGCATGGCCCCTTGCATTTTGCGTAGTGTCTTTCAGGTGAAAATAAGATTATCACTGTATCACTGTATCTCCTCTCTCACTCTCAAATACTACCACATGCCATTTATGGAGTGAGAATGAATTGGTCAGTTGGGATGTATCTCAGGAGGGATTACAGGGAATTGGCTATTTTCACATGAAGCCACTGGTATCACTGGAAAACCCCCCCAAAACATTAAAAGATACAACGCTGTATTTATAGGTCGGTATGAGAATAGGGAAATAGACGGAGTACTCAGTATCACAAGACAGTTGTTGAAATAGGAAGTTAGCTGACCATCAGACTTGTCACATGCTTTTCCCTAAATGTACAGCTTCTATGTTGATAAACTTAAGCTGGAAATCCTACCTTTTCCAATAAAGAGTACAAGTGAGACCGTAAGGCAACACAAATGCAAGTGCCGCGTTCTGATGATGATTCTCCTATGTTGAGAAATGTGTTACTCACGGTATTTTCAAGCAAAGTACTATTGACTCCCACAATTTCTGAGCAAGGGGAAAACTGTTGTTTACCCACTGTATGCCACTTCAATAGATTTTTGTCAGCCTAGCAGATTCATTTAGTAAACACCCCAGCAATCTCATTTAACCTTATCAACACATCAGATGCTCTCTCTCTCTCTCTCTCTATATATATATATATATATATATATATATATCACTCTCTCTCTCTCTCACACACACACACACACTTACTCTATGCACAAACTACACGTGCAACCTTCTCTACTTTTAATGGTGTCATTTAAATATCTCTCAATATTTCACCACTGTAGGTCCAAGGGTTTGGTGTATAACAATTGTAGAATCTCCCTCACCACGGTCTTTCCATTGAGTGGCAAGCGACAGAAGTGGGCCTGAGCCAGAGGGAAGTGAAAGGTGTCTGTTTTGGGGCCGCCATGACGCAGCTTCCTGTCTCCATGACTGTGGAGGCATGGCATGTGACCGATCTCATTTGCATACTGTAGTTTCCAGCCGAGTTGTTAAAAGAGACAGACGGCCGGCTGAGTCTGCTTAGCGCGTGTGTCAGTTGGTGGGATGTGTTCCTATCGTTGTGGATCAGTAACTCATATCATGCTGTGGTTTCCCCTTCAGCTCGCCTGAGGTGAAAGAACGCTGGCTGGATAATCTCATCAGGTAAGAGATATTTTGCGATTAATTTATTGTCACACTTTTTAGGAGTTAGTTACAGATGTTGCTCAGTATTAAAAAGTCTCGGAGCCGCGACTTCAGCGGGGCAGTTTTTATTTTGTTCCCCTGAGTTACACCTCGGAATGATACAGCTGCAATCACAAATACTTTTAAATATTTTTTTAGATAATTATAAAATGTGATTTTGCTATGTAATGGTTTACACAATTTGTGCCATGTCTAAACTGTGGAGGATACTTTACATCAAATGTTATGTTACTTTTGTTATGTTGCATAAGCTTAAGTAAAATGCACTGGTATTATTTGTTAATAGATCATTCTGGGACCAAGAATTGCAAATTAATATTGTGTCCTAACAAGGCTGCATTTTCCCCACCCACTCTGATGAGGCAATGTAAAATCAGAAGTCTAGTCCAGACATTGGCAGATATGCTATGCGTAACATCCAAATAACTCATTTGATTTAATATATGTGTCATGTTTACTTAATATAGAAAGATTAAGGAAGCAAAAGAGAGAGCAGGTTCTACTTCTCCAACCCCAAACGTCCTCATGAAGGTTCTGAGTGGCACCATCCCAGTAAGTCTCTCCCTCCCACCACTCACTGCAAACTACTAGACTTCATTCATACTACAGTCACAATGTTCTGTGTACCGTGCTGGAGGAAGCTTCAACAAACACCTGATCATTTTTTTCTCAAATTCAGACAAAAACTCTAACAAGTGGCATGGAATCTTTGGTCAGCTGTGCGCTTGATGTAAGTAAAACTGTTTCTCCCATTCCCTCATCAAGGAGTAAATTCTGTACTACCTGTGTGAAATATCAAATCTTTTCAATGGTAACAAGGTAGTGTTTTTGGAGTAGGTAGGGGAATTTGCCATGCTTCAGTCTGTTAAGATAACAGGGCTTTAGTTGTTTTCTCCATGGTGTTGCATGTTTTTTATTTGGTTAGTTTCACATGGCATGGTTGGTTTTTGCGATTGGCTTGTTGTTGGCGGGTGTTTGGGGCTGTTGTGCCCCTCCCATCCCCACACATGCTCCCCTTGCAAGTTCATGACCACTTCCTCTTTTCATTGCTGTGTTTCCAGGGTGACGCAAAAGTATCCTCCCTACCAAAACAGTTTTGTAACCTTGAGGACAGAGCAACACAACCCATTGGTGAGTTTGAATTTCTATGCAAATGCCAACGTCTATGAACCAAACGACAGATTGAGGCTCCTTGTATTGTGTGTAACAGTGTACATAGAGATAAGATCTAGTCTGAAACTGCAATAAAAACTCAAAACTCACGCCAGTGACTAGTGGGAACGACATGCTACAACAATAACACTTGTGCCTTAAAAACTCTTACAAACACACATACAGACGAGCGATCAAATTGACAAATTCACAGAATGGTATACTCATATACACAGAGATGTCAATAGACTAATAATTGCCTTGGCCTTACCCTGAAAGTGTACAGTAGATAGATAATCTCACCATCCTCTCTGTCTGTGCAGAAAACAGCGGCAAATGGAGCCTCCTGAGGCAGAAGTTAGGATTGGGCCCATCTCTTGCCGCCATGACTTCTTGTCCAAATGAAGACACCAAGAGCCAGTTATTTGGACGGCCGCTCTGCAAGACATTTACAAACGAGGGCTCTCTTCCCAAGCCGATTGCAGTAAGTTAATTACATTCACAGTTTGAGTGTGTCCCCTTGAACAATGTTTTTTTTCAAAAACTTAAATTTGCACTACCGCTCATTCACTAAGGAACCATAGTAATTGACATGTGTCGAAGAAACTCTAGCCTTAGTAAAAACAAATGGCTTGAATCACATCATTACTAACATCGATGTCATCAAAGTTATTGGTGGTTGACTTCTGATTCTCAGTACATGCCGCAACCAAAGCGTAGGACACGCTCGTATGGACCCACTACCCACCACACAGCAACACCCACAGCACGTATTTGTCTTTGTGTGAAACTCCAATTTTTTCTTTAAAACTAGGACATACTGGTGTTTTTGTGGAAGAATGGGCCGTCCACTGAGGGAGTGTTCAGAAAGACGGGCAACAGTAAGAACCTGCGGAGCATCAGGGAGGAACTAAACAATGGCAAGGAGGTGGACATGGAGGAGCTGCCTGTCGTTCTTCTTGTGGGCCTACTCAAGGTATACAATCACTTTCGGGCCAACACCATTCCATTCGTTTCCATCACAGGGGATTATGTATCACTCGCGCATCAGAGTTTGTTGCAATTCATCAGTTGAATTGGTTACGGTGAACTAAATCGTGTATAATTTGTTTTTAAGAATGCTGGATTGGTATTTACTATTGCATTCCCGATATTAAATGGTTTATTGGAGGGTGTTTTAACACCTTTTGCAACACTGTTATTTCAAGTTACCTGTGAACCCCATGAATTCTAAACAATCTCACACCTCTTTCATCAATTGCAGAGTTTCTTGAAGGAGCTCCCTGGCAGCCTGCTAGTGTCAAACCTCTATGATAACTGGATACGGGCACTAGGTACAGAGGAGAACCACCAGAGAATCACAGAGCTCAAACGGTAAGCTAAACCTTCTAGCCGGCTCCTGTGATGCTTGCAAAAACTACATTCACCAATGTTTGAAAACTAAGCAATGTGCCATGGCCTGAAATAAAATTAGATGAACATTGTGAAGGGGCTTCCTGACTTCACAAGTTCTTAAAAAACATGCAACTGCACTTGTTGCATGTTTTCAGTCTACGTTCTAAGAAATAGCTCTAAATAAAAAGCTTTGAAACATGTGGTGCCAAATTGATTTATCTGGCACCCTCCTGTTCTGGGTTGCTTTTTGCTGGATTGGAATATAATTGTATTCCTTTCAAGAAATTAGATTTCTCTTACCGGTTTGACTTTAGTTTTAATTTGAGTTGTATTATACCTTGCTTTATGCCTGCCAGTGCTTACATTATGTAATGGATGAATATGTATCAAATATGCTACAAGGAAAACAGTCCCCTGTTTTCATACCTTTTTGGTGTTCCCTTCAACAGAGTGGTCGACATGCTACCAAAATCGAATAAACTTCTGCTGCAACACCTACTGTGTGTTCTTAACCACATCCTCAAGAGCGCAGATATCAACAAAATGGATGCCTACAACCTAGCAGTGTGTATTGCACCCACTTTGCTGCAGCTGGGCTGCTTGCCCTTAGAGGAACAGAAGGAGAAGTTGGACAAGGTACAGTTATGACTAAACTGTGGCTATTTGAAACGCTCTATATCTCAGTGGAGGTAACAACAATTTCTACGAGAATATTTAGCTCGCTTGAAAACAGTTGGCTGCATTGAGATGCAAATAGGCTGTCTTTTGTAGGCACAATATGATTTGGATTCCTCCTGTTTACACAAGCGTAATCCTATTTAGACCAGGTCTCCTTTCCAAAGGAATTCAAATGTACTTGAAACTGATTAACTACAAAATTTAAATGAATGCACAATGACAAATTATGTATATAATTATACATATTTTGTCCTCTTTAATTTAATCTTTTAACGTTCATAGCTAAAATATTTCTCACATTGTGTCTTTCAGGTGACAGTGTTGACACAGTTCCTAATTGAGCATTGCTGTGAAATAGTGGGAGAGAACCCTCTGAGAGACATCGATGAGGAGAACTCAGGTATGGCTGACCTTACATTGTGTAAAATGTGTCTCACCTCCTCACCCACCATTCTCAATATTGCAATAATCATAAAATTACACATTGATGGCATTAAAATGAGGAATACAAGGCATCTGACTTCTCGCCTCCCCTCCATAGACTCCTTCTCCTCCCAGCATCACGACTCTGCGTATGACAGCACAGACCAGGACCAGGAGGCCGACCCCATTACAAGCTCCACACACATGGAAGGAGGCGGCTCCTCCCCCTCAATTCTTTGTTCGTCCGGGACGGAGTCTACAACCATTCCTCTCATGTCAAATGCCATCTTCCCAACATTAAACCGCCGTTGCTCGGAGCCCATCATGTTCCCCTCTGCCGAAATGAAGAACCTGCGAGGCTTGGCCCGTAGCCATGACGACTGCTCCTTGGAGCGTAGACACTTTGAGGAACAGCCACTCAAGAAGCAAATCTCTGATGACTCCTTCCTGCTCGCAGGGCGAGATGGGGCAGCGTCAGTTTTGTCTTTTCCCAAGCTAGGGGGCAGCATGAACATTGGGCCAATGTCCCTGACTTCCGGCAGAGCCCGAAAACCATCCCAGGACTGCTCATGCTCTTCAACCTGTTCTCTGGAGTCCGCTGCTTCCAACCAATCCGATGGTTCCGTCTTTGCCAACTCTCCCTCGGTCTCCCCCACCTGTCAACGCAGGGTCCAATCCACACGGCATAAATCCAAGAAGGATCCACCCCGGGCTGACATGGAGGTGAAACGGCGCTCCAAGTCCATGAGGGCTGACAGTAAAGTCCAACTGAAGACCAGGAGCCTGGGGACATTCTCATTCTCCAGAGGCAGCCTGAAAAAAGGAGAGCCCCAAAAGGAGAACCCGTTCCCTTGTGGGACACTTCAGGAGGACTCCCAGAGTGAGGCAGAGTTCCCTGCTGGCTTCCCGCTCAGGCAGCGGCCATTGTCGGCCATTGTCGACAGCAGGCAGGCATGTGGACCTCCGTCTTATGAGCGAGCCGTGCAGAGTGCGGCCCAGCCCGCCCCTCCGCATTACAGATCCATGACTGTGCAAGATGCCAGAGAGTTTGAAAGGAGGTCCCGCCCAACTTCTGTGAATGAGGACTTTCTGGCCATGTGTCAAGTGAACAAGTACACGGACTGTGTTTCTCAAACAACAATGGATGCTGCAAGCGGAGCGGATCAACACATCCCAATCCGTCCAAGGGCAATGTCTGAATCTGTGTCCAGAGCCCACCACGAGACTGTGTCCAGAAGGTGCAGCCAGCCTGTGTTTGAAGAATGTCCCTATGCCAAGGAGTCCTATGTTTAAATGCTTGTTTGACCTGTTTCACTGTTTTCACTTTGAATGTACACAAGTTGCGTGTCACGGTTAGAAGATGGAATTTTTCAGTAGTACTCTTAACAGTACATTATTAAAAAGAAAAGTTATTTATAGACAGAGCCAACATCTAGTGTATCACTGAAAAGCTATGTAAATAATCACAACTTTTTAGAGAGAAGAAAATGCTAAAATATTCTGTTGTTTTGTTTTGCTTTTGATATGAGCTTATTTTGCCGATAGAGAATATATAGAATACGTAGGGAAACCTTTTGTATATCTCAACTCTACAATCTCTTTACTTTCACTACATTAAATCACCTTTATGATGAACAACGCTTTTGCAGTTCATTATTAGTCAATGTTTTTAATTGTATGGGTTGAAAGAGTATTTTCTCAAAGAGAGCTTGGAAGACAGTAAGTGTTTTTCTTCTATTTTATTTAACAATTGAGACAAGTAGTTTGACCTTTTTGTGGTGGTTGCCGATGGACGTTCTCGGTCAGTCTGTCAGCCCAATCCTAAGGACAGGCCTTTAGTGAGGAAATTAATGAGGAAATGGTTGACCAGACCGGGTCAGATGGATGAATGTGAGTTGGGCCCCACTTCTCCTTTCTAAGGTGTTGCGTAAACTAACAGCTTTTTCTCATTGAGAGAACAACATGTTCTAGACCCGCAAGTTCATCAAAGAGGAAACCAGACAGCAGATCACATGCGACGGATTTGGTTTTTCTGTGAATTGATTGCTATCTCTAGTAGATGTGGATGTACCAACACCTCCCCCTTTGTCTCACATTGACTTATCTCAATTTTTTTTTATAGTATACTTGAAAGGACACAGGGCAAAGTACACAGACAGGACCTGCATAACACTAACAACAAATGCTCTTTAATAACCTTGCAAATACGAAAATACGTACAAATTAAAAATATATTTTGCAACACAGAAATCACATAAAGTAAACTATAAGACTAGGTGCTCATAATTATATTATCGACGCAGCATGTATGAGCTACAGTACACTGTCAAAATAATACATGTTTTACAAATTCAACCTTTTGTGTAGAATTATAAAACCCAAACAAATAATTATCTATGCAAATAATGTCAAACCTTTAGAAAGAACCTTAAAAGCTCGTACTTTTAACACGGACGTGCCGTTTTTCTCAAACTGAAAGGGAAGATGAACAAGTTATATAACAAAGGCTAAGTGGACAGAGTGGTAAGATAAATGAGTGGACGGGTGCCCTACTTATTGCATAAGATGACAGCTCATAATAGCCTAATGAGCGTGGATGGATGCTGCAGTAGCCAGATGAATGTTAATTGGGTGACAGCTGATTTATAAACAATAGCCAACCAGGGAGAAAATAGTGTGAGAGGAAAGATAAAAGGAAGGGTTTGTCTTTCAATAACCTCTGGCTTGTTACAAGTGGTCCCGAGGACCCGAAAAGGTCCTAAGGCTATGTTTGGCTCTTCTTATAATAATTATGCCAAACAAATGAGATATGAATTTAACCAATACCATTCTCGACCCACAGACATAAAAAAAAAAATCTTTAGATCAAGTTTGCAATGTTTTCTGCTGGTAACGTTTTGCGGTGTTGTTAAACAAGAACAAACATCTAAAATATGCATGGTACAATTAAACTAAAAACTATAAAAAAAACAAATATAATAATAATAAGCTCTGATGCTAGCATGGGAAAAAAAACAAATTATTCCCAGATCGAAATGTTGAGCCAGAGGAATACTGATTCCGAAAGAAAAATATTCTTGATACACCAACATTTACAAGCAAAGGGCAACGTCTGGAATGTGGCATCATGGACGGATGTACAATCACACCCTTGGCATTTACTATGACCATGGAAGTAATAATCCTAGCATGAAAATGGATAGTTGGAGGCAAAGGTTAAGGGCAGGATTACGTCTCCCTCCCATTTGAGCATATATGAATAATAAGATACTATTAATGACCACTGCTCCGTGTACTAAAAGACTGCTAAACAAACTTATTAATAACCTTAAATGGACTGGAATGAAAGTAAAAACAAGCAAACCCAGAAGCTTATCAGTTGTTTAGGGAAAATTGTGCAACTACATTTTCTTCATGGATTTTAGGTTCCAATTCCAATCGTGATCAAAAAGCCTGTCAAAAGTTGTACTTTTCTACTGTTAAAGACACAGAGTATGTGGAGGAATTAAGGATAGAATTGAACAGAGGCCTAGATGACATTGAAAAGTTAGGGTTGTCAAGAAAGCTAATACTATGGTGCCTACAGTTTAGACTTCTACACAGACTCATGTAGCCATTGTGTGATGTACCCATCACTTAAGTTGAAAAGCTAGAAAGATGAGTCATCTTTTATACAAGAAAATTGCTAGGGGTGCCACATGGGCTAAGTAGGCTGGTTCTTTAGAGAAATTAGCTCTGGAATTGCAGATTACCGGGCCTACATAGGAAACTAAGAGCACTAAAGCAAGATTAGAAATGACTCTTACTGAATCCCTAGATAGTAAAGTAAGAAAAGCGGCACTCACATTAGCAACAGAACTTAAATGGAATCCAAAAGAGGCAGAACCGCAAACAAAGGCAGCCCTTAAAAATACGAAAGTAGAAGGACAATCACAGCATGGATGAGGAGGATTTGGACTTGGTCCGAGATATAGTAAACCGAGATGGACCATAGCAATCCCTTTGGAACAATGCAAATTAGTGACAGAACAAATACGTAAGCCAGAGAAAGCAGTAAGGAGCGCTGACACTGTCTCACAAGCCAAACAGGGGCGATGGATGGACTGGGAAAGTATGGAGCAGAGGAAAATTACCTGGACGAACTTGAGGGGAATGGAGTCAACAAGAAGTAGCTTCATTGTTTGGGCAACCTACGACGTATTGCCAACACCGGCAAATCTCAGACAATGGGCAGGTGAGGATCCAACTTGCTCCCTCTGTGGCGGGACGGCTAATCTCAAAAACATCATAATGGCTGGGTGCAAGACAAGGCTTACTCAAGGAAGATACACCTGGCGCCACAATCAATTTCTAAAATGCTTGGCGGAAGCAATTGAACATAGGTATGCAACGGTTAATGCCCTGCTAATTGGAGCAGAGGGCAACATACACCACATTTGCTTTGTCATTAAGAGAGTTCCAAGAAAGAAGAGTTATAGAGCAAAACAAAGCTTAGGGCAGCTGAGGGGAGCATGTGATTTTAAAATGTTTGCTGATGTGTGCCAACAATTGAGAGTCAAATCGGAGATTGCCACAACAAACTTAGAACCAGACATAAAAACCAATGAGTGGTTTAACGTCAGGACAAAGGTATAAAAGGTAAGTCTTTCCTTTCATTAATCAAGACTGCAGGAACAGAGTAGGGAAAGCTGATCTTCTCTTCAGGTGGTAAGGTTCTCTGCAGAGTTGGCATTGGAAGCCTGCATGACTATGAATTAGGGAATTAGGTAAATGGGTATCTTTCACTTTAAAACAAGAAAAATTAAAATAAAGTAAATTAAATAAAAAAATTATAGTATCCATAATTTGTTCTTATATATGCTCACCGTTAAGCCTTCTAGAGGTGTCGTCCACCCAAATTAAACAAAATATTTGGGATGGAAGGTGCCCACTTAAATAATACATTATATTTATAAAGCGCCTTTCAAAACACTTGAAGACGCTGACACTTGAACACTCAAATGACATTATTGCTTTCAAGTCTATTCCAAAACACTGTCTTTTGATGTACTCATCTTGGAATATGGCATAATTGATATAATAACATCCTATCCTGTGTATATTGAAATTTAGTAACTGAGAGACAATACAGAAGACTAGTGGATAAAAGGAAAATAATAATATAAATTCTACATCAACGTTTTCTTGACGTAGATTGCCTATTTGCATATAAATCTCCTGAAATTGAACAAATTATGTAATGGTACTGTAATGGTAGAAATTAGACTAAGAACAATAGTAAGGCCTATGGTAGAATCTTGTTTAATACTAGACTGCTTGAACAAATGGTTTGTGATAAATTAGTGTGAAAGGCTGTTTACTC
>JAVQJS010138356.1:0-13816 GCA_036024795.1 Galaxias rostratus | reverse complement strand
CTCTCTCACACACACACACACACAAACATCAGTAGTTTTACTTGCAGCCTACCCTTCAGATTTCCTGGTCATCCTTGGGACTTAGTCATCATGGAAATACTGAGCTGTTTGCTTGTCTGGGAAGTGTGTAATGTTAGTTTTTTTGGAGTCTCTTATTAACCCTTTTTGTTCTTCCTCCTGCTTGTGTGGTCAGTTCTTTAACCAGGTGCTCGTGATGGGCAAGTCGTCAGTCAGCGACCTATCAGAGCATGTCTTTGACCTGATCCAGGAACTGTTTGCCATTGACCCCCTGTTGCTCACTTCTGTCATGCCCCAGCTGGAGTTCAAGCTCAAGGTTCGTGTCTCACCGTGCGCACAAATTCACACGTGCACATGCACACATAAAAGCCCTGGGCTAAACCTCTTGTTTTCTAACACAATACACATTCATAAAACAGCATTTTCACTTACATCCACAAATGCTCAAATAAATATTTATCATTGTAAATGTTTTACCATTTCACTTTACCAAAAGAAAACTTATGATGTGAGGTTGTCATTGTTCTGTTGAGTTGTATTTGGATGCTGGAGGACTGAGTGGATGGGGAAGTCACGTGCTGTGTGTGGGCATTCCTTTGGTTTCCAGAGTAACGATGGCGAGGAGCGGCTAGCCGTGGTGAGGCTCCTGGCCAAGCTGTTTGGGGCCAAAGACTCTGAGCTGGCCACTCAAAACAAACCCCTATGGCAGTGCTTCTTAGGACGGTGAGACACACACACCTCCCCACCGAGTGTGTTCTGCGGGGAACGGTCTTCATTTCATATGAAGTTAGTATTTATCTGGCCAGGCGTATTTATTGTTCTGACTTAAGAAGTGTGTGTATCTCACTCCCTGCAGGTTCAATGACATCCACGTCCCAGTGAGACTGGAGTGTGTCAAGTTTGCCAGCCATTGTCTCATGAATCACCCAGACCTGGCCAAAGATCTCACAGGTGTGTATGTGCGTGCGTGCGTGCGTGCGTGTATTTACCTACTTGTTCCCATGTGTGTTTTAACCTACATCCCTTGTTTAATACCTCACTTCCTCGTGTGACCTCACCCGCCTGGCTCCTTTCTCTCGTCCAATCAGAGTTCCTGAAGGTGCGCTCCCACGACCCCGAGGAGGCCATTCGACACGACGTCATCGTCACAATCATCAACGCCGGCAAGAAGGACCTGAACCTGGTCAACGACCAGCTGCTGGGCTTTGTGCGGGAGAGGACCCTGGACAAGAGGGTGAGATACACGCCCTCACACACGGCTATACACAAATGCCTTAGAATAAACACACTCTTCCCTCATCATATCATACACTGATACCTTGGAGTGAGCATACACCCGCGCACACACACAGATTTACAAAAATGCCGTAGAGTAAACGCAAACACACACCCATCTAATCTAACTGGCATCAAGAGCACCTGAATGTGTTTTCTAAGAAGGGGAAGTGTATTCGGTATGTAACCTAGATAAACAGCCTTGTCTTACCACTTAATCGTTGTCACACATGGCAATAAAAGCCCTAAGCTGTACGCTCTCATCTAGACCGTTTCATAATTTGTGACTCTCCATCGCTATTACAGCTCTAGACCATTTCATAACTTTGTGACAGCTTATGTGTATATATAGTTATGTGAATATATAGATATATGTATTTATAGTAGTGATGGGCACTATTGTGTTTACTTTAGGTAAAAATATAAACAAATAATCTTAGCTATATCCGCATACCTACATTAATTCAAGTAATCAAATGTGCAAATTATTGTGTCCATCCTTAGTGTATTGTTTTGCATGTTATCACCCACATGCTGTCTAGTTAAAACATGCAAGGTAATCTGTAATATTCCCCCCCTCTTCTTTACGTGCTCCTTGCGTGTGTAGTGGCGAGTACGTAAGGAGGCCATGATGGGTCTAGCCCAGCTCTATAAGAAGTACTGTCTGCATCATGAGGCCGGCAAGGAGCAAGCCCAGAAGATCAGCTGGATCAAAGACAAGCTGCTGCACATCTACTACCAGAACAGCATCGATGACAAGTGAGCGCACGCACACATACACACATACACACACACACACACACACACACACACACATGCATACGCACCTACTACCAGAACAGCAACGATGACAAGTGAAGTGAGCGCACTCACACACACACACACACGCACACACACACACACACACACACACACACACACACAGCTCAGAGGTCAGCTAATCCACACACTAACATCCAGTAACCTGTGATGATGAGACCCAAGCAGAGGCAGGCATGTTGGAACATTAGGTTAACACTTGAACACCAACATGGAACCAATGTTCTGACAGTCTCTGGAGAGGCGACTCAGCTGAACTGGAAACCTTTTTGAAATGACCACATTAAGATCATTCCATGTTTTCAGGGCAGATGACCCACTGGGAGATTCATGAAGCGAAATACACAGGGAAATTCTGGAAGCTCAAACATTGAGTACTTCTGCCACTGAAGCCCATTCTGTTGTAGTATCAGCTCTTCAAACATGACATAACCAGTGCTAAGTTATGGTCTACCACGCTGACATGGATAGGGTACTTTAACATGCCTCAATTTTTCAGAATATTCTTTTGTCTAAGTGTCTGGGTGTATGGGAGCCTCTTGCAAAATAATTGATTTATTGTGGTAGATATGAGAGTATAACAAAGCACTTTAGCTGTAGCTTTGTTATCAAAGGGAAAGTACATGAATTCAAAGACTTACAGTGGAATATCTCTTTAATTTCGCTATCATCTCGTGTGCCATCTCATCTGAAGCTTAAAACACTAGAACCGCAAACAACTTGGAGCAAAATGACATATTTTTTGATGACACTTATGAAAAGATATATGGTCCAACAATGTTTTTTTGTCAATAATCAAATAGTGAAATTTCTATGTAAACGACTCTTAGCATTAATGGCAGTTTGTGAAGTGTCACATTGTTTCCTTTTGTAAAGACCTGGACTAATGGTTCTTTCCATCTCAAGCAGGCTACAAAAAAACAAAGTATTGTCTGTAATAATGA
This sequence comes from Galaxias rostratus, assembly GCA_036024795.1. Lineage (NCBI taxonomy): Eukaryota > Metazoa > Chordata > Actinopteri > Galaxiiformes > Galaxiidae > Galaxias > Galaxias rostratus. The sequence continues at coordinate 10,760 of JAVQJS010138356.1, read as the reverse complement.
GATCCGCAAAAACAAGAACGAGCTAAAATGAGTAAAGCGTGGAGTAGATCAATCAGATAGAATGCCTAGCCATCCCAATCCTCAAAGGGATTTGGCAGGGCAAATCATCAGCCATGAGATTACGGGGGCGAGGTGGAGTTAATGAGGAAGTTACATGGGATACTGATTATAGATGTTGCAACTTTGTTCTTGTCTCCTGTGGTGTTTAAAGAATTTGAATTTTAAAGGTAGACAGTGAGGTGATAGGAAGTCACTTTTATGCACTGATTCAAATGTATCTGTGAGTAGTACATGACCCTGCCATCTAATGTGACATAAGAAAAGTTTTGTTCCATAAGCTATGCACTGACAATGCTATGGACAGGCTAGACTCTTTTTCTAAGACTCTTTTTGAGAAAGGGTTGATCACCAAGCTGAACAAAACGCCAAGGGTCTCCTTATGTCCTCACTATGAGTCAAAGTCTACCGGCACAAATCCATCCATCCATCCATTAGCAATACCGCTTATCCTATTTAGAGTCACCAGTTAACCTGCATGTTTTTTGACCATGGAAGGAACCCGGAGTACACGGAGGAAACCCACACCAACACAAAGAGAACATGCAAACTCCCCACAAAAAGGCCCTTGGGTCAGGTGGAAATTGAACCCAGGACCTTCTTGCTTTTAGCCAACAGTGCTAACCACTGAATCACTGTGCCGCGCTGGCATGAATCTATTTAGTTTAATTAGACTGATGAAGGCAGTTAATGAGTGGACTAGGTTTGTCTGTATTAACCCTGGATCTAAAAAGGATTGATTGTAAGATTCATATTAAAGCAGGCTATTAGAGGGCCTGTTTTGATGTAGAACAAAACGATACCAGCATTGATCCTCCATCTGATTATTCCTCACTAAAAAGTGGAGTGGTAATGGGGTTCTATTCATAGTGTTAATAACTAAGTTTTCTACCATTTCAAGGTGTTGAAGATCCATAAATGCATTTAAATTTTTTTTTTTTTTTTAATATCTTGGAGATATTTGGTGCAATGTTGCGTTCAGTATATGTAATTTCAATGGTTTCATTATCGAAATCAGTAAACAACAAAATATTTGATTTGGTAAAAATTATTACGTCTGACGTTTTAAGTACAAACTGAGAACAAACTCTTTTAGCACGCCAGCTGGGGTTTGCACCCATTAACATCTTTTCTCTTCTTTGTTTCCAAAAGCAGAGGCTTGATGAACAGGGGAGAATTTGTGTTTCTTTTATTTCCCACTCTCGTTCATTGGGGACTTCAGTGTTGGAGTTGTGTTGAGGACCTGAGATCAACACTGACATGACTTGAGTAATGGCAGTCCTGCCTTGGACAGGAAACTCATAAAGCCTCCTATTGCACCTCCTATCTCTCTGTAACAAGGATGGATATCTCCCTCTAAGGAATACAAACTAATACTCCATTTGGGCTCAAAGGAAAATAAGCTGCTGGAGCCAGTATCTTGTCAAAAATAAGCAGTGATGTATAAGAAAGGATGGCTTCATTCCATTGGGAATGAGACAACCTTATGACATTTTGGTCCTGAAATCTACCACATTGTAGAGAATAGGTAGATGCCCGTCCTCTTGAGTTGTCCTCTAATTTGTTGCCAACTGCAACTGAGTTTTAACTTGTGTTTGGTTTTAGCAAGATTAAAATCATCAATTGAAATTAGATCCACCAGAGGCTGAATTATGAGGAATAATAGTTATGTGAATCAATGATCTAAGGAAGGAATTATCTCATAGTACACAAGTTGCAAAGACTCAATCCACTTGCTGGCCGATTATTACAATTATTAAAAGAGAAAAAATATGATTTTAATTTTCAATTTAGCATATTGTTAAAACTGTTCAAATGAATGTCGATGTGACTACTTGTCATGAATACATTTAATGATAATAATTAAAAAATATGTATGTAACACTTTCAAACCACAAGCCACAAAAGTATGTAGCCCACTACATGACATTGTATGCGGTCACTTCAACTGTCAAAGTAGGGAATGCAAAATCAAGTAGCTTTTACATTGATAGTACAGCAGTTCAGAGATCGTCCCCTGGGCCATTTTAATTAGAGTCTCATTGACCCCTCTGCCACACTATGGCAACCAATGAGACACACCACAGAGTAACGAATGTTGATGTATGCATCATTATGGTAATTTCACCCTCTAAATGAGATTTGAACATTGTCCCTGGAGCAAGGATGGTTACACAAAGATGGCGACAATAAACTGATAGAATATTAAGATCTGTGCCTCAACCTACTCTCCCTCTCTTTGGCTGCTGACCTGGCAGATTTAAACTCCCGCTCTCTGTCTGTCAAAATAGCACAGTTGAGTCTTAAGCATTAGATATATGATATAAAAAGATACATATGCAGGTGCACATGTGCATTGTAAAAACTATTGACATGCCACATAATTTTCCTCTTGACATTAGCTCAATCTCAGATCCACTAACTCTGGTCAATATTCAGAATACATAAGTACTGTAAGTCACACTTTGTTGTCCAGTGATCATTTTTGCAAAACAGATCAAGCCCCTCTGACATTCTAACCACAATATTGCTTTCTTCACAGTAATGATGAATTTTTCATGCGCACATTGCATCCAAAGGTTTAACAAAATGTATGGAGTGCAGTAACTAGACAAGTATGAATTGAATTCTCTGGTCAGAGTTTTGACAATTGAAACGTAAACCACAAAATCCCAAACCGTTCACTTCTGCCCATGTGCACAAAGAGCCGTGATAAAATCTGGTTTTGACATTTTGCATTGAAGTTGTACGTTCCCACATTACACTAAAGCCAGAATCAAATTTCAAAAGCTTCACACATCTGCTTACATGTATCTGAATTAATCTGATCACCTTCCATTGTTTTAAAATGGGTCTCAAAAGTTGTTAAAGGTGTTAGCTAACACCTCTTCATCCCTTTTTTCTTGGGTCCATGTGGGGCTGCAAAAAAGGTTGATGCAAAAGTCTAGTATTTCTAATGTATCTTGTTTCAGACTGTGGTTTTCCAAACTCCATCACAAGCCCTAAAGTAGTTTAAAAGATTGATGCCATGAGAGTCAGAGGAGTCAATGCATGTGAATCACAAACTGCCTTATTTTTCTGCCAACTTATGTTTTGTTAACATTCCCAACAGCGTTGCCTGGAGTGTTGTTGGCTCTTCTTTATATATTCTAGCCTCTCTCACGCATGTGCGTGATTATATGAAGACAAACTCGTTCATGCAAATATACATCCATGCAGGTTCAATATTTGGAAACAAATTAGTCCCATGGTTGAAATAGTATGCGTTTTATATTTATCCATATGGCCCATACATTGGCTTTTATGTTGTTGTGTTGTTTTTTTTTTGTCTTCGGTCTAGTTTTGTAGATGTGCAAGTTACATGGCCTTGAGCTCAGGATTCCCCTGAATGATCAAATGCATTCTGTTTACTCTCTCTATTGTAAATAAACATGAATAAGGAAAATTCTGAGTCGTGATCATAATATGTCAAAAGGCTTGCAAAGATAATTTGTTCACAAAGACCATCATTTTGTCATTGTCATTTGTCATTTGTCCCCTGACCGTTTAGTCAGACATGTTATTCTGTCTCTCTTTGCTGCTTACTGTCTTTTCACATCACTCATTCCAAGCCACTTTGGTAACACTTGGTGGCCCTACCACCTTTTTAGACTGCTTCTCATTTTTCTGTGCTTTGTTCCTCCATTGCTCCATTCCTCCTTCCTGACACCCTTCTGATAAACGATTGAGATGAACACATTTTCACTACCGGTACAGTTGCTAAGATGATGGGAGACTGCAAAAAATAAGTTGCAGTTGCATGTGGAACATATGGAAAGCAAAAAAAAAATACAAGGTAATTGGCATACTTACGGGTAATTTCAAATGCTTCATCAATGATATTGGTCATCAAACTGTACAGTTAATTTTACAATTTTATTTGGCTATATTAATTTGCGATTATTCCTGAAATTGCAGTTATGTGGTGATGACAGCTTTGCTCATTGACACATTACGTAAGCTCCAATGGGCAGGTGGCCGGGTGCAAAACAAAAGTTTGCATTTGCGTTAATGGGAGGATATTTTCGGAAGAAGCAATGTAAGGCAGAGAGCTGTCTGCTGAGAATGCAGACACACAAACAAAGACAGATGATGGGGGGAAATCGGGCCTCACTGTCACCTCATTACGATGGCTTCCCCATTATTCCAGTGTCGCATTCATGCTGAAAAATCTCTCACTGCATTGTTTCTCTAGAAATCATCTGCATTCATCAACACCTATCAGTTTAATGTATAGTTTCTCAACTGCACTTCTAGTTACAATGTATTCCACGTCCTGTTAGATATTGTTAGAGTGTTTGGTGTGAGAAAATACATTATAATGTTGTATATTTCAGTAAAATATATTTTATAAAAAATTAGTGTGGGTCCCATTTTTGCATTTCACTTACGTTATTTAATTCATGGTATAACGCAGGGCCAATCATCACCCTCTGCAACACATCTCGTTAAAAATGTGCTTTTCCAAAGACTCACAAGAACCTTTTCCTAGAGTGTTACACACTCACTAGGCATTGTCTTCACTTACGCTGACCAGACACAAACAACACCACGTTGCCATGTGTTTCAATTAAAAATTATGCCAGAGAGGAGAATGAAGACGTCGAGTTCACACGTAGTGCTGATGCCTACACCACAGTGGCCTTGAACGGGAAATGGCTGTTTGTTAGTTCTAAATTCAAAAATATTTACCAGCAAAGCAGGGTCCCTTTCTCAGTCTTTCCCCACTCAGTTCATCCATCACTGTCTGTGTCTTGGAAAGGGAATTGTGTAGCAGTTCATTAAAGGCACTCTGCTGTACTGTGCTAGATGTTTGTCGGCTGGGAGGCTAATGGACTAGCGCCTTATTAACCCCTCAAGATTGGGAGGGAGGCTATCTCTTTAGCGCCTAATGCATTATGGAGTATTAGAATCGGCTTTCTTTCCATTTATGTAAGAAACATTTGTCTATTGATCTTAATGGAAATATGATTTAATTTGAGGAAGTAGTGTTTTTTATGAAGACTTCCTACTAAACATAAAAAGGGAATTAAGAAAATCTGAGGAACACTTATACTTGCGTACATAATGCAGATTATTCAGACTGAAAAGACTAAATATGTTTCTGAAGGACATTGAATTATGCTTGTGTGTATTTGTCTCTGTTTAAGTGCCTCTTCAAGATGTCAGTAGAACGTTAAACTAAGTATCTGATCTGCTATGGATTTAATAACCCTCAGTATGCAATTCCTTGCACGCTTTGAACAGTCTACTGAATCTTGTGAAGACCCGTCATAAAGAGCAGTTTTTGCCATTGTTGTCATGCAATTCAGACCTTTGTCATAGATGCACAAAAAAGGTGAATAAACAAGACACTACTATTTCTAAGATGCATGTATTCTACCTTTATCTTAGGAATTATGTTCAGAAATGTGTTTACTTATTGAGTCTCAGACATAGATATCTAGATTTGCTGGACATCAGATATATGGATGCCAGTTACTTTGTTTGGAATTGACATTTCAAATGTAAAATCAATGCCATCAGCACTGCCATTCCGACCTCTGCGATGACATTTCAGAAGCAGTGAGCGGTTCACTTCTTATTAGGAGTAGAACAAGAGGTGGTCTCTGCAGGATACTGAGATTGGTTGTCTAGATGACACAGATGTCGGGAAGCGTCTCAGTTTGTGACGTTGAACTCAACCAAACATTTTTAAAGCTCTCAATTTGTTCTGAATATCCAAATGAAGGCAAGAATAATATTCAAAATGGTGGATAGGGATTTACAATGTTTTTTAAAACAGTCTTTACTAATCTCCATTAGAGCTGATAAGATCTGATCTCAAAAGAATAATTATAATAGTAATTGTGTTGAAAAATAAACACACACAAATTCATACATGAACTTTCTCTCTTTGCCATTTTCTAATGCAGAGATACTTTTAAAGTTAAAAACCTAAAAAACTCACCTCTAGGCTACTTGCAGACAAGCACAGACAGGCTCATGAATAATTCATACCTAAAATAAGTGTCTATTCTGGAATACCATGTTTTTGATGGTCTAAAACACATCATATAAATTACTACAAACACACACATCCAAGTATGCCATTATACATAGACACACAAACAAAACACACACACGCACACACACGCACACGCATACGCATAGTTTGGTGTAGGGTTGGGGGGCGTGATTGATTTGTTGTCTCTAGCAACCTACAAACATGACATCATTCACAAACCTAAGTTTGTAATTCAGGATGAGTAGGCTGGCTTGGTTTTAATTGAGTTTGGCCCAAGGCTTGAATATTGTTGCATCTGATTAAACGCAGGGAGCTCTCTCATCCTCAAAGTCTCTGGCTTATTCAATGGAAAATGCGCTTATCCTGCTAATTAACCGGCACAATATAGCTCATTTAAGATGATTTGGCAAAAATAAATAAGCAGTTATCAAAGCAACATACTGTTTTTGTTGTATTTATTTATTGGGAAATTATATATGAACAGCATAAGAGGAACTTGCTTAAAACTAAATTATGTATTTTCTCTACTTGATCAATTACAGGTGAATTAGGCCTACCCCTACCTTACAGCAACAGCAGCAAAAAAAAAAGGAAGTACAAGTTACACTTTTATGGTCGATTCACCAGAAACATTTTTTTTTTTATCATTTATATAATCTCTGAAACATTACACTAATGTATTGACACATTGAGTTGATGGTGATTGAATAGCAACAAACCCAGTGATGAGAACCTTCTTTGGTCATTCGTTGCACAAGAGGTAGAGAGGTACAGCTCTGGCTTATTTTGTGAATAGCACATTGTTATGATGAAAAGAACGAAAAAACAATTGCAAAATTATTTACATAGTGGCATAGTAAATATGGCCCTTCAAAATGTCTGGATTAGTGTTTTTACTTGCTGCTAGAGTGAACTATTGCATCAATACTTTGCAATTACAGAGCTAACAAATGGAAAAAAACGGAAACATCTCCAAAAGCATCTGATCAGAGTCAGGTGGGGGAAAAAGTACCTCCACTTGCTCCATCTACGTCTGCACAAAAGAGGAGGACTGGGAACTAAAAGAACCTTTACTGTAAGAAAACAGAGTGTGTGATTTGGCAGCCTACAAGTGTGTTAACACTGAGTGCAGGGCGGAAGGCTAGTGCCACTCCAACACCAGAGCCGAGGCAGCACCAGATGGAGAGGAGCAGCGGGCTCAATTCTGGAGGGCAACTCGTTTTCTGGAGACAGCTGCTTACCCTACCACAACACAGCCCAGGTGCGCTGAGACTGTGTGTGTGTGTGTGTGTGTGTGTGTGTGTGTGTGTGGGTGTGTGGGTGTGTGTGTATGAGAGAGAGAGAGTGCCAATGTATGTGTATGTATGTGCAATGTATAAATTGAGAGTAAAATGCTAAAGAGACGGAATGTATATTTGCAAATTAATGTACAGCTATGGTAACATGTATCAAGATGATTCATTTGTGCTGTACCTAGCAGGGCATCTGAATCACCATCAAGGGATCACTGGGATCACAACGTTGAAGATGTCCTGCAGACAAACAAGCACGCCTTTCCAGTTGGCAGCCAAGGGCGATGGCCAAACATGCAAACTGTCCGTTCATCCCGTTTGCTGATGTACTGTGGGTCATTTGTATTGCATGCTCAGAGCTATTCCGGCTGTGAAAAGGATTACCGTAGACCATTCATGGCGCCAAAAGGCTCATCGCCTTGGTGTCCAGCTGATAAAGCTGTCTAATGGCAACGATCAAAGCCTATGGAAAAAAGCAACAGAAGGGTAGAATCACCTGTGGGGCCTTCACCCATGCGCATTCTACATACAAGCTCATACATTCACACGTGATGAGATAATAATACATCATCAATAGGTGAAAAATAGATGCACATGCAGCTGCAGCTGCATAATTAAACCCAAGATAATATACAGTGCATGCAGTAGAATGATGGTGATTGGAACATACACAGCTTTCCAGTGGAAACAGAAGAATGCTGCTGTGTTCGGGGAGTCACCAATGAACGACACGTTACATCGGAAAATAAATGTAATGCTTGACATCTTATCAGCAATAAAATATCTCCTCCCTCTGGTGTTCGACACATCAGAAGAGAGATTAAAACAAGAGAGACAGACAATCTCTCTGTTTGCTGCTGTTCTCCCTCTGTCTGACATGACAATTACAGATACAACTTGATAAAAAAAATTCCAAACCCTAATAAGGGCACACAAGGTATTCCATGAAGCAACTTTTGATTCCACGGTCAGGCGGCTAGCCCTCCACCCCTGAGAAGTTCTGCAGATATTTCCCTGCTAATCCTCTGCTTTAAAGTCAGCAGACCATGACAGTTTACGCTGTACATGGAAGAAAAACACACAATACAATCGATTTGGCTGCCCTGCTCACTTCTCCACTCCAGAAGAGTAGAAAAAAAGGCCACTAAGTACAATGATTTTGCACTATAAAACAGCCATTCTAATGGAAAGTGTAATTAATTCTCCTCAAGTCCATTTCAACCTGTTACTTTGCTGCTTGCTCTGTACATCTTATTAACTTCCATTGAGTTTTTTTACTTTTGTGGGTGTTGATCCTCTGATCAGGGATGTTTTCGCCAGAGTTCTCCACTCACAGATGCCAGTTCAAAGCTACCATAAAACAATTTTAAAACAACACACACGCACACACACGCACACACACACACACACACACACACACACACACACACACACAAGGTCCATTTAGTGAACAATCAATACCCTGCTTTAGATATAAACATAAGAAGTTTATTTGAAAAGACTGTTGAAAATGTGCAGGCATCTTATCCTTTCCCATGCGCAAAAATTTGATTGTTATCCCATTTTAATAGGGTTCTTAAATGTAAAAGACAAATGAAAAACGCTGAATATCTCTTGTTTTTCATGTAACTCATGAGAAGCTTGGCAATTGTGTGTGCCCGAGAACACAGACTTAAAGTAGGCTAGTTTTGAACTGGATTCGTGCATATGCTGTTCATGTTTGTTATTCCCCATTGCTGTTACAGTTTCCTACGTGATCTGAAAGGTCCTTTCCAGAAGAATATGAAACGCCTCACGCATTCCACATAATGTGTGCACACTGGAAAACATCTGCCAGCCGACAGTAGATTGATAACATTGGCTGCAGGGACTTGACTGAAGCTGTGGCAGCCTTGCACACAAAGTCTCTGTCGGAGACCCTGTCCCATGACAACAGAAAACGAATGGCATCGTGGCCCTGTGAGGCGCTTGGCGGGACGCATCCCCTTCATGACGCAAGGAGCAAGGTAAATTGGGGCACTGAAGCTGTGAATGTAGCCTGCCGTTAAAAGTCATCATAGACCAGGGGCGAAAGACAAATTACACTGTTCATCGCACCTTTTCCTCCTTCACTCCTGTGTGCCCTATATCAGGCTGCTTTTGCGAGAAAGCCAGTCATAGTTCATTAGATTTAATATATTTAGTGTACTCATATAGTTAAAGTCATAATTAGTATTAGAACTATGAATTTTCCTGATACAGACATATTGATTTTACGTATCCAGATGAAAACCCATTGCAGTTCTGCCACTTCTATTGTACCTGCATTTGAAGGACGTATGTGATAGTTTAGCTGTTTTTTGCTTGGCAGCTGATTAATCCAAATGCACGGCTAAGAAATTTGTCAATATCAAATTAATGTATTTTTTCAAGGCTGAGCTACATCAATGTGTTCACTGAATATAGATGTATTTATTACATTGCTTAAAACATGCTCGAAACATTTAATTAAAAGTGTGAAAGCATTCACTTGAACCTGTAAAGGTTCGAATTGGTATGAATTCACGTAAAAAATGTCAAAATGTGCCGCAAACCAATACATATCTTTTCACAATTCAGGTAGTGCCAGAATCTAAAACAAGTTGTATTCTCATTGGACCCTAGTGCCATCGGCACTGTGCCAGGGGAAACCCATCCTAATGCATGTTGGCTGGGATCCAAGAGAACCTCAGACCTCAGTAAAGTCCATTGGCTTTGGATGAAGTAACCTATTGCTAGAGCCCACAGGCTCTGCCACAGCTGTTTAACAGCCACTGAAGCAGATGCTGGTGCTCAGTGAGGAAGAACTCAGGTTACTCTTTATGCTAACATACAGTACAGGCTCGCTTAATCCACAACCATTACAGGGTTTCATACAGCTCTAAGCAGCCAGAGGAATTTGACCAAAAAAAGGGGAAGGATGTGTCATGAATATTAACTACTTGTGAATGGCCCACTCTGATCTGTCTAGCTGAGTGTTCCAGAGAAGCCTCTGTTCCCTAGGAGGGAAAACGTTTTTAGTCCATTTAATGAATTTTTTCTTACAATTTCTACAATAATTGAACCATAATGCATGAATTTAATCTAACTTCATCTTTTTATGTCTTCGCCCCTTTAAATCTGTCTTTTTCTCACCTTTGCATCTGCAGACCTGTTCCTGACTCTAAGTTAGAGAACTCGATATGAAGAATCTGGACAAGCACAGCCATTCTTTTACAACTATTTACTTTTACAACTGTTGTTAGGTCTCACTCTCTCTCTCTCTCTCTCTCTCTCTCTCTCTCTCTCTCTCTCTCTCTCTCTCTCTCTCTCTCTCTCTCTCTCTCTCTCTCTCTCTCTCTCTCTCT